>CM026164.1:14510626-14662278 GCA_014825975.1 Bombus haemorrhoidalis
TATATATATATATATATATATATATATATATATATATATATATATATATATATAGATGTTATTAATTCTGATATATTTTGTTAAGATATATTAGTCAAAATATAAGATTATATACAAATATACATATATTTTCTAAATATTTAATATATAGGTCATAGAACTTTACTTAAAATAAACACGAAAAAATAATTCATTTAACATAATGATGTATCTAAAATAACTGATTAAATAAAACAGTTAATCCATTATGACTCCCCTTTTCTCTTGAAACTGTTTACTTCTTTTCTAATTGATTTTATATCTTCTGCATACATTCTGCAACATCCTCCAAGATAACGTATTCCAAGTTCTAGCCATTCAGGAATAAAATTTTCAAATGAAACAGAGTTTCCATTTTTTATCCAGCCTTCACTTTGTAAATAGATTTCACCGCTATTAGGATATGCGATTAATGGTATAAACTCATTCGCCGGCCCTGTATTGATATTTTTTAGTAAAGGAGTTACGTTTTCTGGAGCAATGCAATTTACACCAATGGCAACTATTTGTCCTGGTAATGCCGTTTTATAGCAACGTAAAGCAGTTTCTTGGAAATTACTCCCATCTACTATATTTTGACTGTCTTTTTTGCAAGAAAATGAAAGCCATGCCTTAATGTTTGGATATTCTCTTAAAAGTTCAATTAATGCTTCTGCTTCCTGATAGCAAGGTATAGTTTCTAGTGCTAATAAATTTATATCAGCATCTACAAGAGCATTTATACGTGATTTGTGCCACTCAATGATGGTATCACGAGGTGTTGTTTTACCATAAGTTCCATTATATTCAGAACCATCATGTAGGCTAGCTCCATAAGGTCCACAGGAGCCAGCAATGATAGGATTCTTATTTTCAATATCATTGTTCTCTATAATTTCTTTAATATAATCATTCACTGCATTTTTAGCAAGATTTACAGCTTTGTGTAATAATTTTATACCTTCCTCTTCAGTTACAGATAAATATTTCATTAAATCAGGAACTGAAGCTTGATATGTACTTGTTTCAATAATATCTGCACCTGCTCGTAGAAAATCTAAATGCGTAGCATAAACTGCATCAGGATTTGTTGCTAAAAATCTTGCTGTCCACAGAGGATCACCATCAATTTTTGTATCAATATGAGTGGATAATTGTGAACTAAATCCACCGTCTAAAATCTTAATATCCATATTTCTCAATATTATATGAAATTATGTTTTGTATAATACGAAAGTTATTATATTTTTTTATTAAAAATTTAAATAATGAACCTGATAATGAAATGATGATATTGTGATTAATTTCAAATTAATTTAATATTTAGTAGTATTTAATAAAGTAAAAGTATCTTACAATCGGATACGGAGTTGAACTATACTGGTTATTTGATAATTCTGCAATTTAATTGCGATAACCTTTCATGTCTGTCGTAGTGCTGAATATTTATTTTTCTTTGGATAAACTGCGGTTTTATGCTAGGTTATTTAAAACGAGGAGTAAATAAAATCTATTATCATAAAATAACGTTGTAAGGAAATTAATTCTAATTATTACCCAATTTATTACATACCTACATCGAACGCATATAACATGTAACACGTATAACATTGAATATCATCTCCCGTAAAATGATCGATATATGATTTCTTACAAATTTTAAATTTTAAGTTATGTTTTATAATACAGTTAATATTCCATGAAAAACATTGTAACGTGAATAATTTGAGTTTTACGTTGGATTACAGTTATTTAAATATGTTGTAAATAAAACACATATTGCCTCAAATATATTTTTGTTTGTAATTAAATCTAGATATTTATAATATTTTGAAAATTATTATGTTTCTAAAATATACATTCGATTAAATATAATACATTTCTAAAGTTTTTATCGTGAATAATTTAAACTTTATTTGTTTAATATTTTAAATCATAATATTTAAATAAGAGATTTATACATTTAAATACATAATATTTAAAAATCCATTGCTTCAATCAATTTAAAAGATCATTGCTTTAAATACATTTACTCATATTTATTAAAATTTTTATATTTTTCGAATACTACTAAATTTTTAAAACGTACATTCGATTAAATATAATAGATTTTCAAAATCATTATCGTTCTTTAAACTATTGCATTTATATTGTATATTGTATTTAGAGTTCAGAGTTAGTATTTAGTATTCAGGTGTAATTAAGTAAATTTTGAGTATTTTATAATATATGAGAGAATAATTAATATTATTTAAAAACCATATTTGAATGCGTTTATGTATTTATATAATGAAATATACCATACTTACTTTATTTAATACATATGTAAATCTCTCTTTATCTGCAACCTTGAATTCGATTTACCAATAATGGAACATAGTAGTTAAGCGTTAATAGTTCGATAATATATCGATATAAGATCATTTTATATTTTTAACGAAACGTAATTTATATTTATAGTTCTAAGTTGTTATTGTTATTAATGTTACTGATATATAAATTGTCAGAAATAAATACTTATACTCTGAAAAATAATCGTGATTTATTTAAAAAATTTTGTTTCAGATGCGTGAAATTAATTACTGATAATCTTTTGAACTTCGTGCATGCTTCTCTCCAATGAAGTTTGAAGAAGTTTATATCTCAAGAAAGAAACAGAACGGTATCAGTGGTAAGTATCCTCACTATAAAGCTTACCATTTTTCAATTATTTTATTATTATAATTAGAATTATACAATTTTTATTAAAAAATATAAATTTGAAAGAAAATAACAATGTTTTAAATGTTAATATATTTCTAGTCGAATAGATAATATTTATTATGAATGGTGAAGTTTTAGTTAAGTTTTAATGCATGCAAACTTTTAAATTATACAGTTTGTGTATTAGATATATATTTAGGTGGGATTTTAAGTATATCGGAAGTAAATGCTTTAACTCCTGAACAATTTGAATGGCTTTGTAGAAATGTTGTTGAACATTACCCAGATATTGCACAATATGTAGCACATATGAGATCATTTGCATCAGTTAAAAATACTAAAAAATGTTTTTATGAATATTTAGATAATTTGAATACTTCTGGTAAAAACAATGTATAATAACAATTATTATTATGTAATTTTAATTTCATAATTTTATGATATGGATTTTTATGTAATAAAATAAATATTATTTGGTGATTAATATATTGCATATGCAAGTATTTATGTCATTTATTTTTAAAAAAGGAAAATATATTGCTTAGACATCCAGCTTTAATAGTAAAATTAGTAAGGGAACAATTTTTTACCGCAGAATCACATCCTGAACAATCATAAACAAAATCCTGAATTCGAATCTATGTCAAAGCAAGGAAAACAATTATTAGATACAATAATTTGTGAGTAAATTAAAATAAATTATAGTTTAATCATACAATTTTATTGCGAATAAAGGATTATGAAATGTAGCGTTATATGTGTATTTACTATTTCAGATACAAGGAAAAATTTCATATTCCTTTTGTAATACATATGTAGGAAAATAAAGTGTAAACAATTCTTACATCAATTCAAACGCGTTTGCAAGATACGAAAGATAACGAATTACGTGTTGCAATTCAAGAAGTTAAGAAAATATGTAATAACAGAATAGATCATCTCATATGGTCAGATATATATATATATAATGAAATTTAATTTTTCATTGAAATAAATCTAGTTATTTAAAATAAATTACCTAATTATAAGAACCAAACATTTATTGTTACTTAAGATATTCAATAATACAAAGCCAAACTCATTAGAAATAGAAATATCCGTGTTTATAATATTCCAAGACTTTTTTCAACAACAGCATGTGGTTGCCCCATTTGTTCTCTAAATTCAGGTATGTTTAATATGTCTTCAAACCTAAATGTATAAAAAGTTATTAAAATGTTAATATTTATGTTAATCAACGTTTCAGAAATTATAAACTAATGTCCTGAGGATGCATGTATAATTATAAATAGATTGGGAATATTTATGCAAATACATATTTTTATGAATGTAATGAAGGGGAACCTAAATACAAAATTGTTTTACTTACTAAAAATTCCAATGAATACTCTACTTTTTTATTTTACCTTATATACATTCGGTTTATTTTTATAGCTTTAAATTTCACATAAATGCATAAATTTATACAATCTAATTATATTAAACATAGAAATTAATTCAATGTCTTTTTTGTATAAGCTTTTAGATATTTATGATTTAGCATTTATTTATCTCTGTTACTTTTGGACCAATTTTAGTTTATTTAAATGACAGGAAATTGTATTTTGGGTCATTTTAGATTGCACAAGTTCTTATTACATTTGAGTATTACTAATATGTTACTTGTTTTGCCAATTCATATTTAAAATTGATATTTTAAAATCCAAAAATAGAGGAAAATGTTGGATTTTATGCAGATCTGTAGTTGGTTCAATGTAAAGGTATCAAATTAATTTCTCTACCTAATAAATTATTTAATTTAGATAGATGAAATATATTAATTAATTTACCCTATTTCTTCATCCTTTCCAAGTAACACATCTTTCATCATGTGTGATGATGGAAGAAATGGAAGTCTTCCAATTTTTTCAGTAGCTTTTAATTCCATTGCTAGACGCATTGGAGCATGTAATCCTTGTGTGTTTCTTAATAACACCATGTTCATACAAGTACGATTTTTCTCATACTAAAAAATATACACATATATAATATGTATTATAAATTTTTGTATAAATAATTGAAAATCACAAGAGAAGACAATAAGTCACAATTCTCATTCTTTACAGAGAAGCAGTTTAAAATGGAGTATGTTATTTATTATTCTTATATTATCAAAATTATTCTTTTATTTAATTTTTAAACTATATATATATATATATATATATATTTAGAAAAATATATTTCTTTCCCACTTTCTATAATTTTAGAAATATTGTTTACTACAATATAAAAATATTATTTGTTTTAACACTTAGCCAACAAGATAGGGAGATCTGCCCCTCTGTGAAATATATCACTGCATGACCGAACAGGGAGATCTTTTTTGAATTTAGTAATATTTTCCCTTTCTTTTTTGTTATTATCAGTTATTGTTTACCTGGAACTGTTATCAATTAATTGCGCCACTTTTTCTGCTTTTATAAAGTGCAGGACATAATAAAATAAACCAATTTAATGGTGTTAAAATTAATTAAAAAGGTACACTATCAGTTATGACTAAATAAAGTTATAATTGAACGATACCACACTGTAAAAAAATATTAAAATGCATTATAAATTTTTAATTTCACGTCCAAGTCATGTTATTTATCTTTAGTCATCTTTTTTATTGTACCTCTATTTTTTTATACTTTTAATATATATTTTAATTTGATGTTTTGTATAAACAATATGTGAAACCGTTAAGCAAAATCATTACCGTATAATATAATTGATCACTTAACTAATTTTTAGACTTCTTTGTTCTTTAAGTAGTGAATATTAGTCCTTAATACTTGGAAAAATATGCAGTGGACAGTGTATAGGTTGGCTTGCCTATTGCAGTGAGAAACATATGCTTTGCTGTGGCGCGTGTGGTTAGCTAAGTGTTAATAGTTATATCTTTAGCTTCTAAGAAACATCATTGACTATATCTTTGGATTTAACAAACTCTTCCTATTTTTAACTATGTATTTTATTAATTTATTTTAAAATATCCCTTTCTAGTCATAAAATGGCAATGAAATAAAAAAATCAACAGTCTTGTTCTTTCTCTATGATTTTCAATTGTTACTCCAATAAATAAAATTATTTTTTTACACTTCTTTCAGATGCTTCCAATGGATGTGCATAACCTATGTGCTGCCTAGATGCTGTTAATCTAACAAGAAATAATAATATGATTGATATTAAATATTAGAAATTCAACTGTTAATAAAATCGTGTAATAATTTATTCGTACCCTGAAACCATTGGATTAGGTATACCATAATTGTCATCGTGAATGTTGAACTGGTCGTTTACAGTAGGTTTTGGAACAAGTGGTGGCAAACCAAAACTCTGAAACATATTATTTTAACATTGTTATATTGAATCAAGCAATGAAAATTTGTACTTTCCTTTTTAGTTCAAACTCGTTCCATAATGAGGTAAAGTTGTAAAAGATATTTATAAATACCTTTACCATTACCTTACAACATTACCTCATTATGAAATAAATGTTTTTCGAAAATATACATTTAAAATATTATAAATTGTATCTAATGTGTATAAAATAATTAATGTTTGTATTATTTCTTACCATTATTACTTAGCTATATGAAATTCAAGCCTTTATGGAAATCAAAAGTCACGCTGGATGAATTCACAGCCTATGTATATATTCATTGGGTTCATAAACTCATTGAAATGTGCCTTGACGTTTCACATGTATAAACAGTGCAAGTCAGTGGTAACATCATAAATAATATATGATATAGAGTTCATATCAAATAACATTTTTCGGTGTAGAAACTACATTATCGATAATGCTCAATTTATGTTTTGAATTTTTTACATAGTTCTGTCAGAGAGGAAATGAGAATACTCACATTTATGGTTCTGGTTATTCCCGGATTAGTGCTGCTTCCAGCGGGCAAGTACTGAAGATGTTCCGTGCTAAAACCTATGCAGCTCCATCACAAACGAGGTATTACTCGTTATGACTCTATGCTACAAGAGTCTATTTTATTGTATAATTCGGTCGAAAAGTTAATACTTTTTTATCTGAGATAAACACAAGTATAAGAATAACAAAATCGCGGAATTAAACGAAGTTCCTTCAGTGGATAATGAATCAGTGGATGCAATAATTTTGATATATTTTCTATGCATAATAATCTTTTAGATTTAATATTAAATTTACTTTCCTTTCGATAATGCTTTTGTTATAATAAAATTTAAAATTCATTTTAATAGTAATTTTAGTAGTTGATAAGCTGCGAATAATATTTCTAACGTGATGTTCCTGTTTTGCCATACGTTTACAAAACAATAAAAATGAACGAAAAAATTAATTGCAGATCAGATTTGATGTCATGACTAATTTGTGATCTACGATTTTTATTTTTCTTAGTAAAATTTATTAACTCTCTAACTTTCAATCTGTAGTTGAAATTATTAAGATTATACGTATTAAGATTGATAAGTTAACAAGAGGTGTTTAATAAATAGCTGATGAGCAATACCTCTCCTTCTGAGGTAGCCAGCGACTGCCTTTGTTTACATACTTAGCTATGTGTGCTATGGGTGCATCATGTTCGTGTCTATTTGTATCGTCCATTAATCACGTGTGAAGTTTGGGCCTTAAGGCTAGGTCCTCAGCCTATATTCTAACAGTTAGAAGGTAGCTGGATATTGCACAGCAATAAGTACAATCAAGGAAATTTTATAACGATATCATATTTGGTCTCATTTCAATCGGGGAAGTCTCATCAATATGTTAATGAATTTTTTATTAACAAAAGATAAAAAATAAAAAAATTTCATTGTTACATTAGCATTGACTCTATGATACGAAGGCGATATAAATCTTGAAAGAAAAGCCGCTATTGCGTCACATTACTCGTGACACTAGTTCAAAGGGGAACCACCCCAGTGGTGAGGGTAAAACAGATAGACAGTTATTAATAGATCCTTAAAAACAATTATAGACAAAATATCATTTGAATGTTGGTTTTCAAAATGCTTTTGTCCACAGCACTTATATATTAATTAGTTAAGTCTAAGTATATTAAGTTTTGTATCATTTAGTAGTGCATACTTTCATATGACTGTGAATTCCGCAGAAAAAAGAATTTGCTGACTGAAATTATGTATGTATTTATAAGAAAACACGATACGCTATGGAGCGGTCGCCTGAATTTCATCATTTCCGATTCTTCATTCTTTCACTGGCCAGTCGAAGGTAGCAAGGATCAGGCGATCGTCCCGGATGTTCAAACCTCACATTTTCTTACAGAAAATCGTAGAAAACTGCGATTTTCATCATTTTAAACCGTTTCATAGATTACTGTGACGCGATGCGAAACAAACGGACGAGTTCAAATTATTTTTTTTCGGATAACTGCTTAACTACTCGGTGTATACTGGATAGAAAATATAGTACATATAAAGTGCAGGACGATGTTCTTCAAACAACCGCCAATAATGACAAATAAACAATCATAACTTATGGACTCGATGCTCTACAAATACATTGGGTGAGGACATCAAAACGGAAAATACAGTCAGTGCGCAATGGAAACTAGTCAATCAAACAAGGAAAAAAAAGAACAACTACTGATCCGGAAAATGCAAGCACGGAAATAAGATTAGTTAATGTAAAATGTAGTTCCAAGTGGCTAGAACACCCGCAATCATCAAACAGATACCAAGTATTGCAAAATCTAAATGATGAGAAGTACAAGGAGCTAATACTTCAGTGGCTAAACAGCCACCTATTTTCATAGAAGTTTCTAACATCACAGGGAAGCGTTCTTGGACCCGTTCTTTATCCTCTATTCACAGTAGGCATACCAATAATACCGGAGACAGGTACATACAGTTTTGCAGATGACACTAGTCACGCATAAAAATATCGAAATTCCAATAAAAAATCTACAAGATTATCTAAATAAAATATAAAGAGCTGGGCGAAAGAAAACAAAATCAATCTAAACTCAAAATAAGTACTCGCACATTACCTTTGCTTTAAACAAGAAAGAAACTCCTAAGGTCAAATTGTTAAGTTAGGAAATCCAATAGACAACTTTCGTTAAAAACAATTAATTTCTCGTTCTTGGGCAACTTACAATTAGTTTCATTATTGCGTGATTTTGTCATTCTCATACTTGTCTATTTTGGATAGAAAAGTAGATATGAATGTTCCGTAGAACTGTAGAATTAAATAGGTTCTTGTAACGTACTATTCAATAGGTTCTTGTCTATGTTTGTGTGTAACCGAACAGGGCAGATCCCTAACTTTACGCTTGAATACATAGGCTTTTGTATATATTAAATTGTAACAAAATAATTTTTTAACGACGATAATATGTCCAATGTACAAAAAATATCAATTAATATAAATTATAGATAAGGTGCTGTTTTTAATTAAATAATGCAATGTAGTTTGTGAAACATTTATTAAAAAAACATAAAAAGGCTTAATTTAACAATTATGCTAATAATTTTTGTTAAGTAAAGCAATTTTCTTTTTTTTATTTATTTCCCGAATTCTTGTATAGGTAGACCTCCGGGAAAGAGGGAAAGAATGACTTCCAATGGGATTGTAATTTCTGAAATACTTAATTTTTCATTGGGAATTTCAGCAATATTTACAAAGCTATTTTGTAAAATATGCAAAAGGTCGTAAAGCATACTTTATACCATTTCATCATGATTCTATGCACTTTTCTGTATGGGATAACGAGTTGCATCGTTTAACATATTAAGCACTAAGCTTCTCATTGTCATTGACCAAACTGATCAATACCACTTTTTGTCAATTTCACAATTTCATTATATAAATGTGCGATTAATGTTTCATTCTCAAAAAATAAATTACTTATTTCTATGAGTTCATTTATTGCAAGGAGATGACATATAAACAATATTAAATTCCAAGGTAAATTTTAAAAATATTGTTTGCAACATATTGTACACAATATTATACATAAAGTTAATTAATGTGGCACCTGAACGGCTTCATTTTAAAAAACGCAATTATTTTTCATGTTCTCTTTGTGTTCACTTGCAGAAAAATTAATGATACCAAATCGTGTTTTTTTTATGTCATTCAATCTTTGTTTGAATCATTTCTTCGTATATTTGTAAGCAATTTTCTAATAATTTGATACGTTAAGTAGAATATTCCACATGTTAAGAAATAATCTCTTGCTTCTTTGTTAATAACATTCTACCTATTTATTTTCTCCCTGATTGTAAAATATAAAAATAAAGTAAATGCCAGTGTAAAAGCTAATAAGACTTTACATTTTTAAAGAGAACATGAGTTATATTACAATTCATTGTTCTTTTGATCAGTTTTCATCCTCGTGATGATTAGAGGAACACGATATAAACTTGAATTTCAAAGTCGATCTTAATTATACTCCAAAATTCTTTAATGAATATTTACCGAACTAATGTCCACTATGAAAAAGGAATACAAAAGTAGAAAGAGTTATATCTTTCCTTGTCTTTCGTACGATGAATTTTACAAAATAAAAATTAAAGTATCCACTAAACTAATAATTTTTTGATATAAATAGGTTAATAATTTTTTATAATAAAGAATCTCGAACTGCATCTATTAATGTATTAAAAAATATATACATAAGTTACATAACTTTTTTGTGTCCACTTACAGAAAAACTGATAGTATCGCAATATATCTCCCTTGAAGCGATTCGATTTTTATTTGAAACATTTCTCGCTACAGATAATAATAGTAACGTAAATCAAAATGTTAATATCTGTACAGAAAAATTACGTAGCAAGTTATACATAGGTATGTTAAAGAGCAAGTATCAGTAGATTTTGAAAAATCAAAGGAAATTACATTGCTAGATATTCCTAACACACGTCGTACATATATATAACTTGTCACATCGTGGAATAATTACATAGCATTATGGTATATAACATTTTTTTAAACATGGAATATAACTTTGCTATATTACGTGGTATATACATATAGTATAGGAAACTATACAGTAGTCGCTCGTTTACGCTCTGTATAGACACTCTGTATAACTATCGATAAAACAACACACATGTTGTGAAAAAACGTCAAGTCACATCGCATATCCATTCAGTATTGAACAAAATTAAATTATGTTTATAAAATTATAAAGTGACTTTAATTTATATTAAATTAATATCACAATTAGTTAATCAAGAAAACGAAAGATGCGTTTATACAGTAGAAGAGTTTCACTTCGTGAATCATTTCTTGAAATACTAGCAAGAAGATCATTAATTCCAAAAAGGGTAAGTACATTTTGTACAATTTTACTAATGAATTAGTTTCTTTTCGGTGAAAGATACATATTTAAATAAAATTGGAAGTTCTTGTTAATATTATTATTACATTTGTTGATTTTATAAAAATATATTTTATATTGAGAAATAAATTCAGTTAAATTCAATAAATAATTCGTATATTTTTGAAATGTTTCCACTTAAAATATCCAATATTTTTTAGCAACTAAAAAATACAATATCACTGACAGATATACATGTACATATATATACTGTATTACTCTACATACCGTCCAAATAGTGGTACGCGGATACCTGAGTATCTGGGATTGGGACGGGTCGAAAAAAGTTTGACGGGAGGCGAAACCAAAAGTTTCCGGATTCCGGGACGTGATTTAGATATAAGCATAAGCGAGTGGTTTAACCTATACTCTGTACTTCATTAGTGTTTTAACTTCGGATCGGCCCAGATTCAACTATGTATACATATACTTCATACATGGGGATGAAAAAGACAAGTTGACTGCCACGGAGTGATTCTACATCTCTGGACAGGTGGAGATTTGTTAAAAATTTGTTACTTGCATCGTTTTTTATTCATCACGGGACCAAATTTGTCAAAGGAACCATGGATTGCAACTCAATTGTTTTTTCGAAAAATGATGTTAAAGTTCCATTGGCTCTTCTATTGACATGATTTACGATATGTTTACATTTTACAGCTAGGTACAAAATAAATAACATGATATTAATGAGAAAACAGGAAATTATAATATTTCTTAACACGTGAGATAACCTACCTTAAATAGAATGAACAGAACAACTAATTTCATGATGTCATGAAATTACTTATTGTACAAAAAAGGACCTTTCAAACAAAAGTTGAATGGCGTCGAAGAGAGCATAACTTAATGTTATTGGTATGTTTGTAGTTGGATACGTATATGGCAGATGAAGGTCGACTATGTTTTTTTAAAATAGAATCGCATTTCTTTATGCGTTGGCCGATGTATCTAGTTATTTCTTATAGAAAAGTATCGAGATATTCATTCCAAAAACCTGTCCAAGATAGATATAGATTCATTGTTTCTGTTATTCTGTTTAAAAAACACAATTTATTATAATGTTTCTTGAACCAATTGTTTTTCGTTTGAGTAGAATACAATCCGCGCAAAAAAGGTTAACTTTGAATTTCAAGATCTAGGTCAACAGTAAGGCAACTTTTTTAAACAAATCTCCAGCGATTCAGAGATATAGAATCACGATGTCATGGTCATGCCACTTAATTTCCTCGTATCCTGTAATTACTAATTGTAGGAGAAGATGAAAAGAAATGCTGATAATAATCCTTAAACGAATCACCACCATATTGAAAATTTGGAAGAAAGATTATTTCTAGTTTGATAAAATATTTTTGAATTAATTACAAAATACTTTAATAACTTTACATAAAAGACAAAGAATATAAAACTAAAACAAAAAAGTTTAGACAACTAAAAACACACTACATGCTACAAACTCTATACAAAAATACCAAATGTTTTATTGTTTCAAATTAGTGTATATGAGGTTGTCCCAAAAGGAAATAATAGACGGAAATAATAAGAATATTTCCTTATAAAATGAAAGAAATTTTTCGGATAATCTAATACATGTTCATGTAATATATTCAGATATAGCTATATATATTCATATAAAAGTTCTTAAGTAATAATTTTATTATATGAACATCATTCGCTTCTTATTTGTAGTTGTAAATGACAAGAAAAAGAATTAGTTGTAAGTATAAAAAATACAATTATAAAGTACCATAGAGAATAAAAATATGTAATAATTAAACTATTGTACATATGTGGGTATAATATTATACAGTGTCGTATTATCAAAAGAAGAATATATCTAGGAATGTAAAATTCTCAGGAAATTGACTTTATTAATTGAATAATTAAATAATTTAAATTTAGATATCAATTTAATATCTAATTTAGAAAAAAGCAAACTTAATTAAATTTATATTAATAAATTTAAATCGTTAGAAAATTTCTGAATGAATTGTAAATAATAATGTTGCAGGTAATTTAATTTTTGCATAACCAAAAAAAATGTTGTTTTACTATTTATTTTTATTCTTTTTCAAATTTTGCGAATTTGTGATAAAATATTCTTTGCGGGTATTTTTTATTATTAAAAATGACGTAAACAGATTTTGCGAATTAAAACAGTTTCTTAAAAAATATAATTTTATTGAATAATTATCTCAATTCTGTCCTAGTAAATACAATGCATAGTTACGATATGTTTTTTTACAGTCAGGTACAAAATAATGTGGAATCAATTTTTACAGATATTTCAAAATTAACAATATTCGAGATGTTATTTTTCCGTTAAACCAATATGAGATATGATCACTGAAAATAATATTAATAATAATGTTAAAACATAATATTAAAATAATACGATAATAGTAATGATAATAACTGTTTAGGTCAATAGATTAAAGGGGATCTATCTTTTCCGAGCTGCAGTGAGACTGGTCTTGGAATATATCGAATGGTTAACCGAGATGTCTGAAGTTGAAGAAGTCAGTGACGATATCACAATTAATATTCGGAGGGCACAAGAAAAAAAACACGAAAAAAAAGCTCTTACTATAGAGGTTCAACATTTCTTTTCATTTATATGTATATATGCAACTAGACTGCGGATGTTTATGCATATAAAATAGTAAGCATCAAATACCAAATTATTGATTCCTAAACTATATAACAACGAAAAGAGATTGTTTTGCCATTTATTTTTTCTTTTCTTAGAATTTTGAGGGTTTCTGAAAACATATTGTTTATGTGTATTTTTACTACTAAAATGGGAGGTCAAGTAATTTTTGTGAATTAAGCCATAATACAGATATGCAAAATATTTTAGCAATATATTCCATATAAATAATATACCGAGTATTGTATATGTAGTAATATCTAGTAATGAATATTTAACAATGTTTTTATCGTTATTTTAGTCTATGTAATCTGTGTTATAAAAATACGAGCACTTTGTTCAAATATACAGTTGTAAACTGATAATATTTGTATGTAATATATAATGCGTGTCCACTACTCGTTTTACAAAAAATCTAAGAAAATTTTACGTACGCTTATCTCTTATTCATTCTCTAACAATCTATAAATAGTGCAGAAAACAAATCTCTGCTTAACTTCTGTTTCCTCAGTTCTATTCTCTGAAAATATGAATTTGCATAAACATCCGTAGTTTACTTATAATATGAAATACAATAAAACTAGAAAGTGCCGTTAATCATAATTCACCTAAATAATTTAGATAAAAGTTACACTTTATATTTAAGGATCGTTCTTATTTATTAACGAGGCCAGAAGACCGATCATCGGACGATAGAAAATACATATATGAATTATTTAAAAAGTTTCGCGTGTTCAAAAAATATCCTGAACATTTGAGAGAAATTTTAGCGGGGGTATGCTTTTATCAATATTTACGACCTGATCGCGTAATTGTGCGACAAGGTCGCGAAGCTGAAAATCTTTACTTCATTATAAGCGGAGAAGTCAGCGTATCGAAAATAGTTATTGATCGCTGGACTGGTACGTAAAATAAATTTTCCTTTATATAAGTCTTCAAATTCTCCGTAAATGGAAATTACAGGCAAAAAACAAAATTTTTCGAACTATGTACAGCAAAAGAAATTTATTTCGTATTTATAGTCTCCCTGTAATATGTTACAAATTTATTTTGTTTTGTAAAGTTACAAATAACTACATGAACTAACAAACGAAGTTTTAGATACAATATCTCTATTTTTTATTGTCGCTTTATTTTGACTTGCACAAGAATTCCTTAAATTCTCTGAGTAGAAGTAGTTGTGTTATAAAAGCGTAAGGAAACGTTACAAATTCTATTTATGCTTAGGTGAATCGGAAGAGGTTAATATGGGCATCTTAAGTCCTGGTGATATATTCGGTGAAGTTGCATTGTTGCATGAAATACCAAGATCAGCAACAGTATTTACAAAAAGTATGTATGTACAGTATAATTACATATTTATTATAAATTTATCTACGATATAATATTGAAAATAATCTTGTACCGTTAAGTTTTAATATCAAGTCAAGTTAATATTATTATTAGATTGTGAATTATTATGAATTCGTGCAACATTTAAAGATGCAAGAATGTATAGAATGCATATGTAGCGGCACTCGACAGTATACTTTCCAACGGTTTCTGTCCCGTGGCTCGCACACAAAGACGCTATTCTTCGGATGAGATGATTGCCAGATGTCCATACATCCTCGCAATATATTTTCAGCTAGCCTAAGGACCTGCTATAAATCTTAGGATTTATTTAGCTAAGGTTTTGTTATTAAATAGGTTTTGAGGTTCGATATTTAATTGATTCACACAGATTTAGTTTTGTATACTCTGTATTTCACCACCATGTACAGCCATTACCGGATACTCTTTGATAATTAACACCTGGCGGACGCGAAAACAAAAGAGCGTCGTTAGTAGTCGTACCAACTCTGCATGTAGGAACTAGTGATCATAACAACCTAACATTTATCTCAACACTCTCCTTTGATCATAGTTTCTACAAGCCCCGTAGTTTTGGTAAAATATTGAGTCTTAATCCTGTTTAAATCTTTGGTAAGAATATCTGCAACATTCTCAGAACTTGGCACATAAACATTAAGAATTGCGTGTCAAGGGCTATTTTAGATTAACATAGAAGTAACGGGGACTTGAACATGTTTGGAACTCTCAGCGACTACTTCATCTTTGAACCATGAAATAGCTCCAATATTGTCACAGAAAATTTTGCATGGGCGGGGACAATATGACAATTGATATAACTCTCTTAACAGTAATGATATCCACACAATCTCCCTTGCTGCTTCCTGCATTGCTACAAATTCTGCTTTACAAGTCGACTGAGATATAATAGGTTGCTTCTTCGACAACCAAGATATTGCACCACTAGCAAATATGAAAACATACCCACTTCTAGATTTTCTATCTACTGAACAGCACGCAAAATTTGAATCGCAGAACACTTTCAAAGATTGCCCTATCTTTTGGTATACTAGCTTTAAGTCTTTGGTTTTTAGCAGGTACCTAAAAATATGTTTCATTGCTTCCCAATTAGGTAAATCAAAGATGTGCAAATCCTACTGTGTCTATTGCACATGCAACATCAGGACGGCTTACAGTAGCGACATACATTATATGCCCAACAGCCCGTTCATACAACTTATTATCAAAAGGTTCATTGCACTCAATATCAAAACCAGTTTCACGCTCCTTAGCTAGTGGTGTCAACACTCCAGTCTTATGAATAATATCAAACAGATCCAGCATTTGGCCTATCTGCACAGATTGGTCAAACATAACAGTAGTGCTGTTTGGCTTACTCAAATGGATGGACAAGAATTGAGTATCAGTACCCAGCATCCTAACATTTAGTTTTTCCTTAATACTAGCCTTGAACATACCAATCGCAGTCTTTGTTCCAAACGCAAGAATGTCATTCACATACACCGCGACAATTAGATCTTTGGATACATTCACATACACACATGAATCACTCAGCCATGGTTTTAGATTCATACCCTTCAGAGTACTATTGATATCTTTGAAACACATTCTTCCAGCTTGCTTCAGTCCATACAGGCTCTTTTTAAGTTTACATATATATGGAGTTCTGTCCTTTCCTGGAATTTCAAAAAATTCAGGTTGTTCCATGTATATGTCCTCATACAAAGGACTGTTGAGGTATGTACACTCTACATCAATGTGTTCATAGCTCCATTCACTCTCAGCACACAGAGCAAGTATAATTCTCAGGGTCCTACGTTTCACAATTGAGCTGAAGGTCTTCGAATAGTCTACCCCAGAACCCCCGTGCTACAAGCCTAGCCTTATATCTATCAGAATGCCTTTTGACGGCAATAACCCATTTAAAGTCAATGACATTTTTACCCAATGGTCTTAACACTATGCCCTACACATCTTTATTCACGAGATTGTCCAATTACTTCAATATTACCTCTGTCCACTTTTGAGCATCGAGTCCCCTCAGGGCTGCGTGCACATTAACAGACACACATAAACTTTGAGTTTTACAAACCGTTGCAACATGTGCAACGTTACAACTCTTTGGCTTATGTAGTCTTGCTGACCTCCTAGGCACAACTTACAGCCTCCTCCTGAACCTCCTGATTATTTTCATTAATTAACTTATCCATGAAAAAGTCACTTTCCACCTCATCATTTTTACCATCACTTTGGACCTCAATATCAATTGGCTCAATTCCCTTTTCAGGTTTAAAATCTTCAATATCCCATACCCAATCAGAAAATTTCTTCTTGATGTTACTCTTGTCCACACCAGCGTCCTTGCAGGGAAACATTTTTTTCGAACCGAACATGACAAGAGATTATTATCTTCTTAGTCTTTGGTAGGTAGATCCCTTGACTTGTCGTAACCTACAAAACTCCCCTCATCTGCCCTACTATCATATTTCTTTCCGCTTGGGTTTATCAGGTACCAAACTTTACATACAAATACTCTTAGTCTATTGATCTGCCCTTGGATGTCTCATCCCTTACCTTTCCATAACTCCAATGGAATTTTATCCTTGATAGCAGCGGATGAACATAAGTTTCTAATATCACACGCAGTGTTTATAGCTTCTCCTCACAGATAGTCAGGAAGCCCTGACTGGATGAGCAAACACCCAGACATCTCAACCAGGGTCCTATTGGCTCATTCTGAAACGCCATTTTACTCAGGGTTCCTAGCGACGGACTTCCTATGCAGAATACCTTTCTCCTTCAGGTAGCTCTCAAAATTGATGCCTGTGTACTCACCGCCATTGCCAGTTTGGAGGGCGCTTACCTCGGACTGATGCAACGCCTCCACTTCCATCTGATATTCCTTGAAACACCTGAATACTTCGCTCTTCCTACTAATGATTCTAACATGCATGAAACGAGAGAAATCATCAATGGAAGTTACGAAATAATTACCTCCACCTAACGACTTGCACTGAGCTCTGCCACTGACATTACTGTGGACGATTTCTAGAGGACGTTGACACATGTGATGTGCTATTCTCGGGAATGGCACCTTTGTCATTTTTCCTTTCACGCAGACTCCACACAGTTCGCCATGTTTCTTGGAACTTTCCTCCACGCTTCTTACTGGAGTTTTCCTTGTCGCATTTCCATGCAAGTGAGCTAACCTCTCGTGCCACGATACAGTACTTCTATATATGCCTTTGTCTCAATGATGTCTTCGTCACTGTGACTTGGCTCTTCCTGATCGTTTTCCACGGAGACATTTGTGACATGTCTCTCATCGGCGATTGTCTCCAAGTAGTACACATCGTCTCCTATCTTGGAGTGGAACACAACGTCGCCATCATCATGCTTCTAATAGCCTCATCCCTCGTGCATACGATGGTAACACCCTTCTTTGCCAACTGCCTGATTGAGATTAGATTTACATCTAATTCAGGCACCTACAGAGCGTTCGACAAAGATAAGGTCCAACCACCACAGGACTCAGTCATTTTCATTTTCACCGTGATCGTTCCCTTTCCTTTAATTTCCAGACGTCCCTTACCGATATGTCCGGTCGCAGGTGTGAAATCCACAAAGCGATGCCTGTCCGGAGGCATATGGTTTGAGGTGCCTGAGTCAAGGTAACTGATCTTCCCCCTTTCCAAACAACTGATTGGCGATAAAGCCAATGTCGATATGAATCCCTTGAACCTCGGTTTGTCTTCCGATTCCTTCTCCTTTATGTTATTTTCTTGTTTCTTCTTCTCCTCCTTATCTCCTTTCTCCCCTTGACACTGATACGAAATGTGACCTCATTTTCCACATTTGTAGCACTTCTGGTCATGTGGGTCTCTGTTTTTCGGTTTCGCGCCATCTTTGTTTTGTTGTGGCTCCGGCTTCCATTGTCTCCTGGTCGCCATTGCGCTGCCTTGCTCGGACGACTCCGTAGCCGCGTCGATCCTTCTCTCTTCGAGTAGAAGCTCTTCACTGCCCTCGAGGTTAGATCCTTGTTAATCTTCGTTACTCTGAGGTACGTCGAGTAATTTGGATCTGTCGGCCAAAAGGAAACATGCCACAATATGATCTTCAATTTTTATACTGGCTTTGGATAACTTGTGACACAGGGTTTGGATCCTCCCACACGGAGATATCCATGCTAGAGATCTTCTCGATAGTGCGCAGTTCCCGCATGCATAAAACAATGTCCATCGATGTTGATCTCCCATGAATATCTTCCAGTGTCTTCCAGCACTCCTTCGCCGTTTTTAGAACGCTGATGTCCGTAAGATATTCAGGGCGAACATGCCGGAAAATGTAAGCACGTTCTTTGTTAAAAAGGATAACATACTCGGGTCTTAGCCCCTCTCCTGGCGTTATCCAGGATCCACCGCATCCTAGCAACCCAAGAAAATCATCGTAGCTTTCTTAGCGTCATAGCTTTTTTAGCATTATCATCTTCCAATAGTCATAGTTGTCCTTATTAAGGATGGGGTTCATGTCTTTGTCCACGTCACTCATCTTCTCCTGATCAACCTTAGCATGGTCTCTTTTCGGATAATTACAGAAAACAAAAAAACACAACAAATAAATACCTTCACTTCGCACTACTGCCCTGGGGCCATAACCTGTTATTGAATAGGTTTTGGAGTTTGGTATTTATTGATTCACTCAGATTTAATTTTTACGTTCCGCATTTTACTACCAAGTACAACCATGTGAACACACCGAATACATTTAGATAATTAACGTGACCAACGCCTAACACAAAGGAGCGTCGTTAGAAGTCGTACCAATTTAACATGTAGGAACTGGTGATCATACCAACTTATTATTTTCCTCAACACAACTGCAGGTAGTTAGGTAGCGGACAATGAACTTTGATTTTGATGGATGAGACTAAAGTTGCTAACTCGTCGATAACTATTTGCTTGAGAATGAGGTAGTCACTATGCCTTTATGTGCCCCCTCTCCTCTACCGTCTGTTTTCGTAGTCACAGCGTTTCCTAATTGCGTTACGTTGACACCGAAAAATAGCAATTTCTCCTCCTTTCGTAGCACGCTACCCTGCCTGCACGAACAATAGCGCGTATGTGACGTAGTATTTGCGTCTATTTCTCCTTAAAGTTAGATAAAGTTAAAGTTTGTACGAGGATTAAGGAGCTAAATTTGATAAACCTCTAACTTTAAGCAGTATATACTGGGTGTACTGCTAAAATCAGCAAAATTTATCGCCAGTTTTTAATAACTGATATACAAAAATATATAAGGTTTCATTAAAAAATAAATTACGAAAATATTTAAATCTCGAAAAATGTGACCATGAAGAAAGAATGTTTTGCAACATAATAAGCTGTCCTCTCGAGTCAAACAAATCGTTTCTTAAACGTTTTTTCGTGTTAACGCAGTAACGCAGATATATTGTTTTGTAACAGAGTAACCGAGATTGTAAAAATATGCAAAATATACAAAAATATTATACGTAAGAAACATAATCTTGTTTTGCTTATAGCTGCAGTAGATTTGATCCGCATTCCTCGCTTGGAATTCGATGACGTTTTACGATCTCCTTTAAAAAGAGAGTGGGACATATTGCAGGATGCATTAGTACATTTCAATTATTTTAAATGTTGGGATGAAGAAACAATACGAGAATGTTGTATTCTCAGTAAATTAAAGGATTTTCAACCTGATGAGGTATAAAATTACATTACATAAAATAATGCTCATAATATTAATATCACAGAAAGACAATAATTAAGTATTCTTACATTTGTTATATTATATTCGTAATTAAAGACTTTATAAATGCTCGCGATTGGACAATGCTAATACAATAACGAAATTTTGTATTTCCAGTTCTTTCATAATAAAGATTCCATTATCGCACTAGTGAGATTTTTCTGATTAAAAAGAGGCCAAATACGATATTATTATAAAATTTAATTATGTTAATTTGGTTTATAGTTCCTTCTTCATTCATGAGATAATTCAAGCATCAAAGATATATCTTTTCCTTTATAATAGTTTCGGCAAATTTTTCGTTAAATACTATTGAAGCGGAATAAGTGTAAATGGAATGACAAAATAATTATTTAAGGTTTTGTTAGGTGATGGTAAAGGAATGGTGAATCATGTCCATTTCCTATTAGAAGGTGAATGTCGTCTGATAGAACACATGATTGTTCGTAAAACACATTCTGTTTATGGAACTCAATACGAATTATACGATCCTGAAAAGGATAATGCAAAGAAGGAACCCAGATTATTAAAGAGCTTAGAAATGGCTACAAAGATGGACGAATTAGAATACGAATATGAAACTACCAAAGTATGTTTTATATATTTATAATACCTAATAATAGTGATAAATGTAATTTGTAATAATATACAGGGAATAGGACTAAATTTTGTATTTTTTATTTTATTCTTATTTTATTTACTTGTATTTTAGTTCTAGAGTCTACTACAAGAAGAATGTTAAAGACTTAATTCCTGTCAAAACATTTTTTTCTTACAGCAGACAATTTATCAGTACTTCGCATTTGTAGATTAAAATCGGACTTTTGTATAATGTAATAATATATGTATAATAATACCGAATGTATTTCATATTATAACTTTTCACCTAATTCTAAAGGCAAATGGCATGGATGAGGCTATCGACAGAAGTCAAGATTTCACAGATTATGCACAACTCTTACTATCATCGAAAGCAACTGATAGGAGAATGGATTTTGAACGTTCTAGCGTCATTACAACTACATTATTAGATGTCGTAAGTATGACACCGGCGAATATTATTATATATTATTCATATTATTTAAGACAAAGAATGCAGGAAAGGAAGTTGAATGTAAGTACAGTCAGTTACAAAAATCTACATTCGTACGTTCTTTAAATATAACGTATTATAACAAAATGGTACCTCCAAAATGGTAATGTCTTTGTTTATGAATGGTAGCTTTTTTGGCATATTAAAACACAATTTAACTACTTTTATCTTCTTTATTAAGAAAAAGAAAGTGAAAAAATATAAAATACTAGAAGTAAAATATATTAGCATTGGAAAAATTCATGGTTTTGCCATTTCTAATGTAATTTTATCTCAAAATTTTTATAAATTTTGTTTTAGCTTTTTAATTTCTTTTTAGAAATTTAGTAATTTTATTGATATGTAAGTACCGTGATTGACTGTAAATAGAAAATTTATAAATTGGTCTTGACAACATATAAATCTACAGATGAATGAATGGCAAAAAATTACGGATGTAGCAGAAATGTTAATGAAAGAACCTTCATCAACCTCTCAGCAACGTTATCCGACTGACGTACGTACAATATTTATGCAAATTTGTACGTTTAACAGGGGTGCGTGTTTCGGCTTAGGTAATATTTTACTAAATTTATTTGTCTAAGAATTTTCTTAACAAAAATTATTTCTATAATAAAATACTGTTACCTATGAATTAGGAGAAAATATGGTTAATCGAAGAATAGTAGCTACTTCATCCGTAAGATGTTTTTTGGTCCCGCGGTATTGGTTGAGAATTCATAATCGTGCAAATATTTGGGAACGCGTAAAGTTGTTCTTGGATTCCAAATTTCCTACTGAGGGGCAATTATTTGAAAAATTTGTAACGAATCGCAGGTATGTTATTTCTCGTTATTAAATGCAGATTTTTATACATTAAAAAAAAATTTATAGATGCGAGGGTTTTAATTTCCACAAATTGCATCCCTAAAAATATAAATTTGCATAAAAATCCACTGTCTACTTATTATATACTTTGTTTATTCGTTTCTTTATCAAGATTATAAGATACCTTCTATATTGTATTCTTTTATATTTATTTCCTACATCGAAAATTTTGGAAATAAATATAGCTTTGTTAATTCTGAAATTTCGAATACGTATCAGATGTCGTTTTAGGTAGTGGAACTTTAACTGCACGTAGTACCATCCAAATATCGTATATTTAATCAAAGTAATTCCATATTATTCAATACATTTTTTCAACGACTATTTCGATATTTGATTGTTATAATTTCTTCAGTCATATATTCCTTTAGATTTATGCATTAAAATATTGCTTAGATGAAATTGGGAATGTCTTTAACCTTCTCCAAATGCTAAATTTATATTTCTATAAATCTTACGGCACCTTTTTCAAATTTAAATTGACAAAAATAATTACATAAGTGTTCTGATTATATGTATATATCCTTAATATTAAAGTATATGTGTGTTATAGTAAATTTCTTTTTCTTTAATATGGTTGATTATTAATTAACGATAGGACAATATTTAAGAAATAATATGGCGCGTCAAATTCAATCTTCAAAGAAACAACGTTTTATACGCATCAATTTAATACATATAGGATGTCCTGTAATTGGTAATATAATTAAAAGAATATAACAAATTCAGTAAAAAAAACACAGAATATAACTTTTTCGTACGAAGTTTTGTTTTTTAATTAACTTTAAATATTTAATTGATAATCTGATTTCTCTTAACCCAAAAACGAAGGCATATAGTTTCATGAAATACTTTTCAATTTAATAGTTTGTAAATTTTTAATACACACACATATATATATATATGTCGAAGATGAAAGAACATCGGGGTCTTTTCTTTGAAATCCTTGGGAAAATCTCAACACTTTAGTCTAGATTCTTATCATAAGCTGTACTTAAGTAATTGTTTATGATTTAATTCGATTATGTTTACCCGAGATTTGTGACAATGAGCTTGGACTCGAAGTGACACAATCAGTCGCTAAACGTAGCCGCGGTCACGGGATGAACGTGTTTACCTAACAGAGGTATGGAGTAATTATATTTTTTTTTATTTGGTAGACTTTTTACAATCAATTCTCATTGATAATTATATAAGTTATTTTGGCGTGGTATTGTAACTTGGATTATAAGAGTTTATAGTATGTTTGATTCTAGTTGAATCTAATGGGTCTTTTTAGTCTGCGGATCTGATCCGTCGTGTCAAGTAATTGGGTAACTAATGGGTTTTGGTGGTTGTTAACTCTTGTATTATATCTGTTACTGAATTTGGATATTTCTTCTTTAACTGTGGGTATCTTAAGGTCGCGGTGTACTATTTCGTTTGTAACATACCAAGATGCATTTATTAAATATGTTAGAGTTTTTGATTGGAATCATTGGAAAATTTCTATGTTGGAATTACTCGCTGTTCGCCATAGTTGGATCCTGTAGGTCCAAACAAGTTTTAATATGGCTTTATATAGCGTTATTTTACTCTGCATGTTTAAGCCAGAGCGTCTGCCAATGAGTCAGTAGAATCTTTTTAGTTTTGATTTCAGTTGTTTAGTTTTATCTACGATGTGCCGTTTTCATGTCAGTCTTATATCCAGAATTTTGCCCAGATTTCTAACTGTATCTTTATTTGAAATTGGAATATTATTTATGGTCATCTGTGGGCAGGATTGTTTTCGCAGCGTGAAAGTTATATGACTGGATTTATTTTCATTTATTTTGAAACGCCATTTGTGGAACCATTTTTCCATAGAGTCGAGATCTCGCTGGAGAGTTGAGGAAGCAATTATAGGGTCTGAGTGGGATGCTAATAAAGCTGTATCAACATCAAAGGTCGCTGTGGTTATCTTTGTTAAGGTTGGTAAATTGGCAGTGTAGATGGTGAGCAGCAGAGATTCGAGGACACTGTCTTGGAGTATGCTAGCTTCTATTGGGAATGTTGCGGTTATAACGTCTAAGTATTTAATCATGAACAGCCTATTGGTTAGATATGATTTTAAGATGAAGTAGTAGGTGTGTGGTAGGATTTTCTTTAGTTTGAACAAAAGTTCTTCATACCACACTTTGTCGAACGCCTGCTGAATGTCCAGGAATACCGCAGAGCAATATTTTTTCTTTTCTAAGTCTTGGCTGATTTTATGAGTTAGACGATGAATTTGCTCTATCATAGAGTGTTGTTTTCGAAAACCGATTTGATGATCTGGCATTGTTTTCAAATCCTTCAATTCCAAAGAGTGGAAGGAGTCGTTTCGTTAGCATCTTCTCAAATAGTTTGGACAAAATGGGTAGAAGACTAATTGGGCGATAAGAGGTAATTTCGTGTATTGGTTTTCCAGATTTAGGGATAAGAGTAATCAATGATATTTTTCAAGACTTAGCATAGTATTCAAGACGAAGAATTGCATTAAAAATAGAAGTGATGAGTGCAATCCATTTTATGGGAAGCTCCTTGAGAGCTTTGTTACTTATCTGATCATGTCCTGATGCTTTTCTGGGATTTAGATGACGGATTAATTCTATAACTTCCAGAGATGAGAAAGGTTCAATAGAAGGAGACATCTGAAAGGGAGAGTGCAAGTATTCCGTTATTTCGGTGGCAATAGTGGAGGAATACGGTTTGAAGACATTAGTTAAGTGACTTGCAAACAAGTTGGCTTTTTGTAAAACTACCTTGCGGACAGCGAATTAGAGAGTTTATTTGCCGAGGACGAGTGAGTTTCCTGGATGCCTTCCATAGTGAGTAGTTGGAGTCAGCTGTGAGAGACAGATTAGCAAGATATTTTTGAAAACAGTCATTTTTGTAATTTTTAAGGATTTTGGTTAGTATTCTTGTTGCGTTATTTAGCTTAAGCTTGTCTTCAGGTGTTCTATGACTTTGCCATACTCTTCTAAGTCTGCATTTTTCTGCGATTTTTATTATTATATAATGGAGGGGGGGGGTATTCATGTTTATTGACAAAATACTTAGTAGGGGTGGAAAAACGGATTGCGTTTACTATGCTGGTGTTTAAATATTCCGTGGCTGTTTCTATATCTTCGTTTGTTTTTAGGGATATTGAGGCTGATATTGAATAATTGAATACTTCTCTAAAGAGTTGCCAGTTTGTGAGTTGGTTATGAATAAAGCCATTAAGTTGATTTTCGATAATTGTTGAGTTAATTGTTGTTATGACTGGTGAATGATCTAAAGAGAGTTCCACAGAAGAGTTGATTTGGACATATCTTGGCGAGATGCTTTTAGTTATAAAGAAGTCTAATAAGTCAGGTAGTTTGTTAGTGTCAGTGGGTCAGTAAGTGGGTTCGTTTGTACTGATGTAGTTAAGTCTGTTGGCGTTTGTGCATTTCAAAAGATTTTTGCCTCTTACTGTGATAAGTCTGCTGACCCATTGCGTATGTTTAGCGTTATAGTCTCCTCCAGCTATGAATCTGTTGTTCAGGTCTTCGAGAAATTTATCGAAGTCTTTTTTGGAAGTAGAATGCCTAGGAGGACAATATACTGCTGATGTGGTGATTAGACTATGCCAATCTTCTACCGCTGCGGTTGTAGCTTGGAGGTAGTCCTTCTGGAATAATGGAAGCTCATAGTGTTTTATGCTGATCTTGATGATAATTCCGGTGCCGCCGTGGGCCTTTCCACAGGGATGCTGGGTATGGTAAAAGTTATAACCATTTATTTTCAGGTAATTTTTATCGGTGAAGTGAGTTTCAGATATAATCATTACGTTAATTTCTTGTTGTTTTAGGAAGAATTCTAGTTCATATTTATGCCAAGTTAGACCGTTAGCATTCCAAAGAGCTATGCAAATTGGTTTTATTTTACGTCGGAGGTGTTAATTTGTCTACGATGATTGTAAGCACTGATATCAAATTCTTAAATTGCTTTGTTTGTTTCGCGATTAATTTTTGAAGCCTATTGAAGTTATTCGTGTTTTGTGAACTGGGAACACTATTTTGTGATTGATCACTGTAGATCTTCGGTCTGCTTTGATTTTCTTGAACTACCTGTGCATAAGAAGTTGAAGGAGTAGTGATTTTTTGTAGATTAGGTGCTTGGTTGATTAGATCCTTAACCCTGGGTTTAGGATATTTATTTTTATACAAAGTCTTGTAGGCTGCATAACCTTTATAGTTCGCAGGATGCTCTCCTTGACAGAGGATGCACTTCGCAGGAGTTTCTGAAGATTTAGTGCACTGTAGGGTGAATACCTGCACATTCCCGCAATCACCGCAGCGGTGATTGTAGTTGCAATATTTCTGCGTGTGGCCGTACTTTTGGCACCCTTTACATTGAAGTATCTCTTTTTTTTTATAAAAGTTGATTCAATTTTTACTACAGAATTCATTGAACTATTGATATTATAGGCTTCTTTATTATTTGGCTTTTGCTTTAAGTCAATAAAGATAAAGAATAGCGGGTTATTTGTGATTCTATGCCTTATATTGCTAACGTTAGTTATTTTATGGCCATGATTTAACAGTTCAAGTTTCAGTTCATTTAAGCTAGCTGAGTGGTGGATGTTGCGTAGCACCGAAAAGGTCTTTTTTGTTTCAGTTGATATGTGTGGAAGTTTGCGTTCGGGATTTTTAGTAACTTTGTTAGTTTTCTATAGGAGTCTGGATTGGCCGCCAGGATTTTAACCTGATTATTTTTAATTTTTAGTATGTAATCCTCTTTGTTAATATCTTTCTCGATGGACTTTATCATTGTTTGAATGTCGATAACATCATCAATGAAGATTGGTGGGGGAAGAAGATTTTTTGTGTGTGTTGATTTGTTGATGTTTCAACTATGTCCATAGAATCGTTTGTAGATTCTAATATTGCGAATCTGTTGTAAGCGGTAACATGACTTGTTGACGGTTCGTTCTGACTAGTGTTTATGTGCTTTGAAAGATGGGATATATTATCCTTTTGCCACGGAGGAGGTAGAACGGTGCGGTTGTAGTTTTGTTCATGAGAGCCTAGTCTAGTTACTTGAACCACCTTCGAGTTAGTTAATTCAAATTCAAATAACTAGTCAAGAGGCTATGATTAAAAGTGTTGGATTTTCCACGAGTAAGCTTAGAAAACACTTGGTTTATTTCTGTTTCAGCTCATTTTCGACGGAGGGTTGTCACTTGTTGTATTGTGAACTTCACTGAACACCAGACACACGTTTACACGCTTCGGAAGTTGAAAGGGAACTGGAGTAATTATATGGCTCTCTTTAAAACAAAAAGAATATAGTTGCAGTGGCACTCGACAGTAAACTTTCCAACAGTTTCTGTCCCGTGGTTCGTCAGACACAGACTCTATTCTACGGGCATGATGATTACCAGATGTCGATGCATCTCCACAGGACATGTTCAGTTAGCCTAAGGATCCGCTATAAATCTTAGGATTTAGTTAACTAAGGTCCTTCAAACGAACAAACAATCTTTATCCCAACAGTCTCTAAATCTATAATCTACTACGGGAAGATACGGGAAATCTGCTGTTCTTACGAACGATGCCTCTCGCTAGCAACTTTCTTTCAAGGGCAGTTAGCATCTTTCTTCAACCACCAACATAGAAATTAATCAATTAACAGCAACGTCCATTTCCCTCACCTTCCAAACGAAGACTTTTCTCGATGAATCCGATGATCTCGTGCCCTGAGACACACCCCATCATAATTTTCCTCTGCAGCATCACCGTGACGGAAAGTCATTCTCTTTCGTAAAGTCTCATTAGCCAGTTACATAACGTCTTTACGATCGGTGAATATTCTAGGTTTCAATAAAGAGTTGGAATCGAGTAATCTTTGTAGTGCGGAAAATTAAGTCGGGCTCGATCTAGACTTGAGAGCAAAGTACATCCATTATCCCGCTGACCGCGGATTCGTTATCGAACCTAAGGCCATTGTCATTAGTGTATAATCACCGCGGCCACTTGTCAATTCTGTAATTCTCACACTTGTGCTAATCAAGATTATCTCAATTGTATAAAAACGATGGCTAATTCCTGTGAAGATTCATTACACGCCCCTAATCTTATATATATATATGTATTGCTGAATCGGTTTCTGTCCCGTGAATTGATTTTAAAAGAAAACATAACATATATTTGCTAATCTCTAATTATAATAATATATTTTCACGTATTCTAGGTGGTTAGAGTACAAGAAGACTTTAATTGAAGATATAGGTAGACAAGGTCGACGTATTCATAGCAATGTATCAATACATGATGTCCCGTATGCAATTAGGATTGCCAACGACATAGACGTGGAAATGTAGTCCTACGATTTTTCAATAAAAAGATTACGGATGTTTATGTGTTTAAATATGTAAAAAGGACATATGATATCTGTAATATAAAATATACACACATAATATATATATGTCAGAGATGGAAGGACGTCGGGGCCTTTCTTTTGGAATGTTTGGGAAGGTCCCCAATACTTTAGTTCAGACTTTTTATTGTAACCGTACTTAAATAATAAAACTGAGAAATAGTTGTTTATGATTTAATCCAATTATATTCGCCTGAGATTTATGACAGTGGGCTTGGGCTCGAAGTGACATAATGGGTCGCTGAACGTAGCCACGGTCACGAGAGGAATGTGTACCTAACAGAGGTATGGAGTAATTAAGTAACGCACCGCAAAAAAATAATTCGAGGGGTACAGAGCGGTACGGAGAGGAGTATATAAGGACAGTTCCACTTGGACTAAGATTCTGTCTGATACGTTCGCCTAGTACAGTAAACAAGTACGTTGAGTGACACCAGAATCTTGTATCATATCGCATTCGTCATCCCGTTGACCGTGGATTCGTTATCGAACCTAACTTCATTGTCATCGACAACTCGATTATACAATCGCCGTTATTACTTGTTAAATTCTGTAAGAATCACATTCGTATCAATAAATATCATCCATAGTACACAACAACGATGGCCAATTCACGTGAAGATTCGTTAGCCGCTCATAACTTGTTAATCAATAAGCTTTTAGAGTTGGTATTTATTGATTCACTCAGATTTTCGTGAATTCTGTCCGTTGTACGTATTATTGGTTTTATTATTGGTTTTACATTGGAGATACTTTTCCATGTCTTTGCTGATAGCTATTTAAAATATGATATAATGATTGGTCGTGAAATTTTAAGCCAAGGGTTCAACATAAATATTACACAATATAACTGTCTGTAATAAAACCGCCGAAAATGAGATCGATATCAATGAAGTGGACACAGACGTACTTGGTAACGATAAGAGCCGATTAATTTCTGTTCTCAAAAAATTCAAAGATTCATTCATTATGGGTTTCCCAGGTACTCGCTTAAATACGGGCTAGTTAAAATTACGGTTAATTGATCCTAACGTCACCGTACAAAGAAGTCCTTATAGACTTAGTGAGGAAGAACGAAGAATAGTACGTGAGAGAATAAGCAAAAATCATAAGGCCTAGTAATTCACCATTCGCGAGCCCTATGTTACTCGTGAAGAAGAAGGACGGCTCAGATAGATTATGTGTAGATTTCCGAGGGCTAAATAAAAATACGGTCGTGGATCGGTATCCTCTATCCCTTATTGCGGATAAATCACTATTCACCCTAATTCTACGGAGTATATAGTATTTGTTACCCCTGACGCACAATACGAATATATAACTATGCCACTTGTGTTAAAAAATGCATCAACCGTGTTTCAGAGGGCCATTCTCAAGGCCTCAGGCGATCTTGCTTATTCGTACGTTGTCGTTTATTTGCATGACGTTATAATTATTGCCGACTCTATAGACCAAGCTCTAGAAAGATTGTACATTGTCTTAAACAGCCTCGTAAACGCCGGATTTTCTTTTAATTTCTCTAAATGCTCTTTTCTAAAAATCTCAGTACTTTATCTTGGGAATGTAATCCATAACGGTGAAGTTCGCTCTAACCCCGGTAAAATACGTGCCTTAAGTTCTCTACGGCCGCCACACAGCTTAGACGGTTCATAGGTCTAGCTTCTTACTTCCGAAAATTCGTCCCTAAATTTTCACAAATAATGAAACCTCTGTATGCACTTACTTCCGGCAACAAAAATATAACTTGGACGGATAAACATGAAAAAATAAGGCAAAGGGTAATTTCCATCCTGACTGATGCGCCGGTGTTAATGATACTTGACCCTAATTATCCGGTAGAATTACATAAGGTTGACGGTAAAAACAGAGTAATAGAATACAGTAGTAAGAAAACTAGTCCCGCGAAATCCAGGTATCATTCGTATGAACTAGAGACTTTGGCAGTTGTAAACGCCGTTAAACATTTTTGCCACTATTTACACGGACGAGAATTTCTTGTTGTTACTGATTGTAATTCCTTGAAGGCAACCAGTAATAAAGTAAATATAAATGACAGGGTTTACAGGTGGTGGGCTTATTTACAAAATTTTACTTTTGACATCATGTGTCGAGAAGATAAACGCATGGTTCACGTAAATTTCCCTTCGCGGAACCCCATAGACATTGACCATAGTATAATTAACAAAGTCCAAAAAAAAAAAAGAAATTAATCTGGCCGAAATTTCAGAAAATTGGCTATTAGCGGAATAACGTCGCGATCCTCAAATTTCAGAAATCGTTAATAAATTATAAGACCACGAGCTCGGGGAAGATATCGCAAACACATATGAATTACGATCCGGTACCCTTTATTGTAAAATATAAAGAAAAGGTAGAACTCTCTGCTTGCCCATTGTCCCAAAAGGTTTTAGGTGGTCCGTTATTAACCATGTGCACCGACAATCTCCGACGAAATATGTCAGCGATATGTTCTATATAATTTTAATATATTGAATATTATTTATGACATAATATTTAGTAATAGGTATTCAACAATACTCTTACAATTATTCTAGTATGTATAGTTTATATTACAATAAATTACATGTACTCTGTCCAAATTTGCAGTTTTTAACCAATGACATTTGTATACAAAATATAACGCTCATGTACCGTTTGAAATATTCATTTTTTATAAAATTTAAGAAACTTTCTCTTACATTTATCTTTATTTAACATATGATAACATATATGATTCACGTTGCAGGCTAGTGACGCGATAAGTCAAATCGAACTATTCGAATTCAAAATACAAACTACTGCGTCTTATGTTTAACAGTCAACATTGCAAATACGTTGTTTAACGTGATTTATACTTTATGTCAATTACATATTATAGTTGTTAACACTTTACATAGTTCCGATAAATTAAATTGATTTGATGAGATAAATACATTGCAATAAGTAAGTGATACGCAATATATTTTTGTATACGTTTTCAGACATAATATGCGAAACATACGCGTTATTCAAAAAATAATAAATGAACAACATATTTTTATAATTTTTTATTTCTTTACTGCATGAACATTCGCAGTCTAGTCATAAAAAACATGTACTTTATTGCTATGTTGTTAAGAACGAACACACAAGTATTGCGAAGAAGGTAAAAAATTTATTATACAAATTTTGTACATTCTAAACGTAAACCTTAGACAATTTAAATTAGACCGACATACGCGCTTCGTCATAATGTTCTCTTATCTAACGAGTAGAGTTGTGTAATTAAAATTAAAACACGTTGCACGTCTTTGGCTGTAGTTAAATATATAAAACTTTTCGAAATTCGTACCTATTAAATTCGAATTAAATCCTGCGTTCAAACTTATAACACATTTAGTATCAAGTATTGATAAACGAATCCATTTTACTCAAACATTATGCTTTTATAAATTGTATAGATTTGAAACTTTTTTGTTATTGTTGTTTAAATATTTTGTTGTCAATTTTTCAAAGATATAGTAATTAATGATAATTAAATCTCTCAACAAATCTCTTAACAAATAATAAGTACATTATTAAAAGTATTCACCAATGGCATGGACAACATGCAGAGACATCTGTACATGTCTTTATATCTCATCAATACGATTTCACATTTATTCGTATAATAATATTATTAAAAAATATATACTCATCATTGACGATACTTTCCTTCTTTTTTGAAGTCGGTCTAAGTGTGGCATAATATCATATCGAAGTATCGAAGTATCTCCATACATACATATTTGGAATTTGATTCACATTTTCATTCTAGATATAATAAAGACTACAGGGAAAAACCATGTTAAATCATATTTTTACTTTTTAGAAAGCAAACAACTCTATTACACTACCAATTAATTCCAAAACTTTCTATTTGGTTTCTTCAATTAAGTATTTTTACAAGCTTCTTAAATATTAAAAAAATATTGAATATCAGATTATAAGATTAGGTTCACAATATTATACAAGTTAAAGGCATTATTGGTTTTTGTGTTATTGGCTTTTTGATTATAGTATATAAAAGTACATTCTTTTAGCTACCAAATAAGAGCCATCAAAATCAGAAAATCAACAGAAGAAGAATTATTGTAATCCTCAGTTTCTACGTGTACGTTTGAAGACTACATATGAAAAGCATGATAAGTCCACTTTTTCTAATTCTCCAACTCTTGATTCGTAGATGACCCACAAGAGCTTAAGTTAAGCTACTTAATTTTAGAGTTTGCTTCATTTTAATTTGCATTCTGTGTTTTACATATAAAGATCACAATTACCATTTATCGCATAAAAAATAGAATGCAAATTAAAATTAAACATCCTAAAACGAAGTAATCTAGCACATACCTAAATTAAACTGTATGGGTCCGCATGACTCAACGATATCGAAAAGAGAACAACCTTTTAAACTTCCGAAAAATAAATCATAGATTCGTAAATTATTGTAAAAAATTAGACGCATACAAAATATTATAGCGATGGATAATTGTGAAATGATCATAATAATGAAAAAAAATATATGTCTAATCTTAAAATCAAATAACAGTATAATTTTGGTAATATAGGATTGATATATAAGCCACTGAATTTTAAAAATTACAGTGAATGATATATAAAATCTTTTATGAAGAAGTACAAAGTATGCATATTTTTCTCCTGATAGTCTTCATTTGGGAGAGATGATAACATTCTACTGCCTATTTAACGTATAAAACATAAACTTGAATAAAATCGTTTAAAATCAAATTATAGATTTCGTAAGAATATTAAACATTAATTGAACATTAATATAAAAAGACGTATAAAAACTAGGGAATTGTTTCCAAATCCTTCGAAGTGTACGATTACGACTAATCCTTAAATCATATTAGAAACGGTAATTTATCAATAAATGCATACTAATAACGTATTTTTTAAATTTTAATTTTTTCTGTTAGCTTCGAAATAAGATTCAATTCGTATGCGATGTATAATTTGTTTAAACAGGTATTAAAAAGTAGTGAACTTGTAGAAATGTTCCATCCTCTCCAATTTCGATGATTTTAGAATACGTTATAAAAATCAACATTTTGCACAATTTGCTCCTATATACAATTTTAAAAAAGACAAGCAATGTTTGTTATAATAAAAGTGTTTCTGGCTGCCTTGTAACGGCCGTATTAAAAAGTCAAACTCACACTTAAACCCAATATATTGATAATTATCGCTTTTAATTGAGTTATAAGTTACAACAGATACTTTTTGGAGCCTCCCATATCCAATTGTGCACGAGGCCTTTAAGCTTCGACTCACCCTCGTTCATAAAATACTGACGCATAAGCGGCAACAGACACACAACTATAGACAAAATTCACTATAGTGATTTCTTTCTTTTTTTTTATTTGGTAGACCATTTACAATCAATTCTCATACAGAATTCTATAATGATGTAAACAGATTTTTACAAATGCCGGAAACTAAGCGAAACCGCTAGTTGGTATGTACAGGAAAAAGTTGTCCAAAATGTTGATTTCTATAACATATTTCAAAATTATCGAAACTGGAGAGGATAGAACCTTTCTATAAGTTCATCCTTTTTTTTTTGCTTTATTATCTCAATTAGCCTTAAAATTAACATAAAAAATTAAAATATTTTATTTCTTTATTTCTGTATCAGATAATAATATCAGAATGTAATTTTGAAAAATGAATAATTATGTGTCCTTAATTCCTCACAATTTTATTTTCTGTCATTTTTGTCAAATATGTCTCTTTTCCGGAAGGTTATCATGCAGTATTGCTCATATTAATGAAATTTTTTATGAATATTTAAGAGCTCGTTAAAAAGGTCAATCATATATATTATATAACAACACATACATGTTCTTTATCTCGTTCGTCAAATCATTTTAAATGATTTTCGTCATGGCACATTAAAGATGGAGCAACATGCACAAATGCAAAAAGTGACATTTAAAATGAATCATCTTATTTAATCACATATACACGCTCATGCACACCCCCATGCACATTAATAGCAAACAGTAGTGATGGTTATTTGATTCTCAACTTTGAAACTATTCAAAGTTCTTTAAAACTATGAAAATCCAAATCATTTTGAACACAATCCAAAGCTTAAAATTCTGATAAGTATTGATAAGTCCTGAATTTTCAATCTTGATTCTTTAAATTTCATAAAACTATGGAATCTACTTTGTAAGGAAGTAGTAGCAAAAGGGTATTAAACAAGTCGTTTGGATTCTCTTTGCTAAGTTAATAAGAAAAATTCAATGATGCAAACTAATTAAACAATCTGTAATGATGCATTAAAGAATGCAATATTGGTCCATAATGAGTTAATATCTTATGTCAATGTACCACTTAGGCAGCAGTAAATGAAAGTGCTTGAAATATTCCATAGAATATTTCTCAAGGTCTGTAAACCGATAGGTTTATCAGTAGATATCCTTAAGACTTTTATATACTATCATATTCAAATGCATATAATATCATATTCAAAATTTTCAAGACCTTTAAACAAGACCGATTAAAACTGAAGCAACCGTGAAGGATTTTCATGTTTTATTTTCCTTGAAAAAATTACTAATTGTTGTTGCTCATTGTTCTGAACCTTGATTATTCGCTTGCTAAGCAATTGCTCTAACACTTTAACCAATACTTTTCAAAACTCCTAATAATAATATGATTACTGCCCACAGTTGCCAGTAACAAAAGTTACTGCTTATTGTCTGTTGTTGTCTGAAATGGTAAAATTAAAAAAAGAGAAGAGATAAGCAATATACAGCAGCACTTTACAACAGAAAAAAATGTTCATTTAGTACATACACTTATACAGTATATACACTTTTTCAATTGTTTTATGACATATTTGTATGTGGACAACTAGAAGTAAATTTCACTTTGAAATCAAGACTTATGTACTCCTCTGATTATGTTGCTTCAGTGTAAACAAAATGTTTCTACAAGTTGATATTTATTGAATACTGTTTGGAACATACAGCAACAACACACTACAGAACTTCTCTTTGTTGTTTCAACAAGAACACAGTTTAAGATTTAAATCATGTTCAAAGAGATTCAATTTTCTTGTCACATTTATTGGCTACAAAAAAAGTATTTGCACATATCCTTACATACCCAACGTAGCATTTTTTAAATCAAGTCCTATACACTTCATTTTCATATTATTAAATTTTTACAATCACATAAAAGTGCATATGTAATATTAAATGATATAAAATTTTATATACTTGGGCTTAACTAATTAATATGTGAATGCTATGATAAATATGTACAGTAGTATATAAATACTTTTTGTAGCCACTGTATACAAATTCTAATTACTTCAAAATGTTTCAGATCCTATCGGTAGGAGACAGTAAAAAGATGTATTATTGTTCATTTTTCTCCATTTACCATATCCATATCCACATGTCTATCCATGAAAGCCCGCCTGAAATAGACATTCCCTTCAGTTAATCATCATTATAGAACAATTGTCAAATTTTGTTCATGCACAGGTTCAGACTTTCATCTGATCTCTTTCGCAATTAGCCATCACCACGTAACTAGGATTGCTAAAACTGGCTGGCATGTCTAACCTTAAGTCATTCTTCTGCTTCGGCATATTTACGTAATTGTCCTGTGTCCTAATGATGGCTGGTATGAAATCCTTCTTTGATAACGTGTTTTCATTATTTAATATATCAATGTCGTCAGAATCCTTTTCATTCTTTTCATTTTTCTCATTTAAATCTATCAACTGAACATTTCGTGGAGTATTACAATATGCGAAGTCCCTATTGATGGGCTGATCTATTGGTTGATTCTTCATTGTCTCTTGCTGTCGGACGAACTCTGCTCGCCGCGCGTGTACGTTAATTGGTTGCAGATAAGGATCCTCTTCTTCTGGTTTCTTTAACATTGGTGACAATTCTACAGCATCTTCTAAATCGGAAGTGGCCGGAAATTTAAAGTGCGTTCTCTCTTGATTAGGTCTAGGACTGAATATTTCTGAATCGTACCCACTCTGGCTAGTGGGACTCATGCACAGGTACGTTGTATTTGAAGCGGGTAAGTTTGAATAATCGTGGATGGGAGAAGAGAGCGCTGCGTGATCAGGTGCGGACAGCATAGTTAGATAGTCGCTCCGACCACCTTCCAGCAGTGTCGTGTTCATGTCCATGTAAGGATCATTTAGACTGATGTAATGCTGCAAATCAGATAGATATTTAATGTGTTACAATGAGATTATAACGACGTGCAAAATGCTATGAAATATAATTAAATGTTATTGGAATATTAATGAAATTTAATTAAATGTTATGGAAGATAGTAATTTTATTGTATAGATTTAGTAAAATTCTGGCGCATTAAATACAGATTCAATTCAATTTTAATACAATTTTAATGTTATGTAAAATGATACATTTTATTAATTTTGTGAAGAACAGCATGTTTCAATTTAAAAGTAAAGAAATATATTTGAGATATTGAGATCAAAAATAGTTTAAGCTAAAATATTTTCTGGATGAGTATAGTATTTTAGTAAACTAAATTAATTACACGAAAGTGGAGGAATTTATTTTGTCCGAATTAAACTCATATAATATAATATAATTCGTTAAATCAGGATTAGATTTAAGTTAGTCCACTTTTGCTTTTAATGCGTTTCATCACTTCTTACGAATATCAACATATTTGATCTTCCGCCAACATAAAATTTAATATGAATGAAGGGCAAGGTAGGATCGTTTGAGTCAGTATCACATTTAAGTGAAGCTATAATACAATTTGCTTTATAATTCATCAAATTCTGTTATGGATAATTTTTGAGTGATTTACATTTGAAAGCAAACTGTTTAACTTGTTGGTGGTGTAATTAGTGATGCGAGTGGTGTGAAATATATCGAGTATTTATATTGATATTTCGACGGCCATAGTTTTCTACAAAGATATATTTCATAAAAAACTAAGAAGTTTGTTAATCAACTTAAAAATTAATCAAGTTAAAATTCTTAGATGTAATTATTATTATAATTTAATAACGTGTGTACTACTTTACTAACATGTATTACTTTATTTCTAGGAGTTATGTTGTTATTTATTTTATTTGTTCTTATATAATATCTCCTTCCTGATTCAAATAACTGTACCATAGACTTGAGTCATTTTATCATCTTTAATGTTTTTTCTTTTTAAGCCTAAATATAATTACAGATTTATATTGTCTTGTAATAAGATTTTAATTCCTCACAAGTATGTATTTTACATATATTAATAATCTTTTTAATATAGAAATTCAATTATTCTACGTACAGTTCAAGGTTGAATTTTAAAATATTGAAGCTTGTATCTCAAATAATCGTACCTTAGCCCACTTATTTTGTCACAAAGTACAACATATTTAAATTGCAGTGAAAATTAACATATTTGAGACACAAAGTAGATATATTCTTGTATAAAACAAATATTGTTATTATTGTAAAAGTAAAGGTAAGTACAGTAAAGTTACGTTATTATTTTGTATGCTTCTTTTCGCAATTAACTTTCCAAATATAATAGCTTTCACAATGAAAGATGAAACATAAATATTTTTCATATCAGTAAAGACAGTAATTTTCCATATATATTATACAGAGTAGTCATAAATGCACATAGGATTTTAGAAATGAAATTTTAAAGTAAATAGATTGGCAGATACCAAAAAACTGTTAACATCAATCAAACTCACCGCTTTTACGCTTTCTTCTAATAATTCGCCAATACCCTGTACCAATTCTGTGAAACTCGGACGTAGGGTAGGCTTGGCTTTCCAACATTTCAGCATTATGTCATATCTGTAATATATTCACAATATTAAATTGTAATATTATAATACATACAGGATGTAAAGATATACGAGAGTAAAATAGTTTCTTTTCTTTTTAGGAAAAAGATCTTTATAACCTCAGTTTAATTAAAAAATAAGAAAAAATATTAATTGTTTTATTCATTATAAAAAATGGTATATGATGTCTCAGGCTATTTTTGTGTCAAACGGTGTTGTGTAGGTAATATGTTATAGATAGTGACGTCCACAAGAAAGTTTAAAGAGTAAGCTGAGATAAAACATTGCAATTTTATAAAACTGAACTATGATTAACAAGAAAAATGAATGTATAATATAAACGTGTACCTTAGAATAGACAAATGTACAAGAAAAATGTTTAATATAAATTTTAGTTATACTCATATACAAATATCAGTTTTAAACTTTCTTCTGTACACCACTATATGTAGATACATGTGGGTAAAGTATGAAAAAGTCATATGCTGATTGTATTATATTTACTAGTGTGATTCAGTAGCTTGTAACTGTTGCGGGCTAATTAAAATATTAAAATATTTCTTAATTACAATATTTCTTTTCATTTTCTTAGGTTTTTTCCCAAAAAGCGCTACATAATAAGAAAAACTTGAGACACATATACATATATGTGTACATAATATAATCTTTTTATAACAAAGTTACTGAAAATATCAGATACGTACATACACGTTCAAATACATTAGTAATTGTTACAAAGCGATTCTCTGTTATTTTTAATGATATTATGATATGCGGAAATGCTTAAGAAATGAATTATTTTGTTCCGAGGAACACATATTATGATATAATTTTCTTCATGGTCATATTTTTCGAGATTTAGATGTTTCCGTAATTTTTTAACATGCAACCTTATATCTTTCTATATATTAGTAGATGCGTTTTTTTACTCCCTATAAAAAAATGTAAAGGTATTCCTATACGAAAATGTTTAGTTTAAAAAATATTTCAGTTTTAATTTTACCAAAATAAGAGGCAAGTAAAACAAACGCAAGGGCACTATTCTCTCCTTCCGCATGCTATTGAAACCATCGACACAGATTTCGCAGATACTGTTTTCACCGATAACATCCTTAACTGACAAAGGGTTATGTTGCACGCATGATAGGGTGACAAGGGAATTCTGTATTACGAGCTCCTTTCAAAAAATCAAACAATTAATTCGGATGTATACAGCTCACAGTTAAAGTGATAGAAAGCAACAATTGGAAAGAAGCATCCAGAATTGGTTGAGGTAGTCATCTTAAGAGAATGCAAAACCGCATATGTCTTTGGCTAGTAGGCAGAAATTGATATATTTCGGATGGGTTGTCTTGTCGCACCCTCTAATTACCATTTATTTCAGTCCCTAGAAAACTTCCTTAACAATCAATTCCTATATTATTCAATTTCTTGAAAGATTAAAAGGAGTAAATAAAATAGTCTTTCGGTCAAAGATTTGCAAAATTCTATAACAATAGTATAATAAATCTATCTAAAAGATGGTTTATATCAAAAATGAAGAATACCTTACTGGATAAAGTTACATTGAAAAAAAAAGAGAATCGTCTTGTAATTTGACTTTGAAAAAACGACACGAACTTTTCACTCAATCCAATAAATTAAACTCACATTTCAGAAGTAGCATATTCCGGTTGTTCCAGTCTGTATCCCTCGATCAATTTCTGATATTGTTTCTCAGCTTCCATTCCAGGATAAGGTGTCTTAGCCAATGTAAAAAACTCCCATAGAACTATACCAAATGACCAGATATCCGATTGCGTTGAGAAAATTCGATCTCTAATCGATTCAATAGCCATCCATTTTATAGGTAACAATCCACCTCCTTTCTTTTTATAATTGTTATCCTTGTACATAGTTTTTGCTAGGCCGAAATCACAGATTTTCACTACGTTGTTTTCGGCTAATAAGATATTTCTCGCGGCCAAATCGCCGTGTAACACCTACAAATGATTATTAAATTAGATTTCAAGCAAATGATTTTGTTTATATTTTTCATTTATTGATATTCATAATTTAATTGGTGAATTAATGAGGTTATTGTCTTCCCCATTTCATATTACTTTTATACTGCACTTTGAAAATTTTTCTATTATTTTTGATAGCTTAGAATTTATTTCATCAGACACATTTTTTAGTTATTATAATATGCTTCAAGTTTTATTTCACATCCATTTACATAACTCGGAACTCACACGTGCGGGAGCTTGGAAAATAACCACACTAGTTACATGTAAGCTTACTACCACTATCATACATCGACATCCATCATGTAATCTATAAGCTGCTTCTAGAACTAGAGTTACATAGATCATGTTTATTGAAAATGAGTGACGTTGAGCATCTGAATTCTATATATGTACATACATAGATTATAGGCAAGATTTTGATTGTGGTCTTTTATGGCGGATGGTGGTTCAATGTTGTGACTGGGTCTTTATATCTTGACTATGAGGAGTGATGTGTTACTATTCTCGTTTACTTGATACCGTTGTGGTCGGTAAATACCGCATCGAGATACGAAGATCCAGATACATCGGGTGTTAATAATAAGTGACTGTTAATAAATTTTAAATTACAGCGGAGAAGAAAATATTTACTACGTTAAAAATAAAATGTAGAGAACGGAGTAGAAAAGGGCCATGATGTTTGTAAAAATGCGAATAATAACATTGTGCATAATTACCTTTCAGGTAAGCACCTTCTACCACAAGGGACCACAACCGAATTCGTTCTATGTTCTTGTCTATGATCTATGTATGTATATATATAAAATTCAGATGCTCAGAGTCAATCCTTTTCAATAAACGGCATGATCTATATAACCCTACTTCTAGAAGCAGCTCGTGGATTAGATGGTGGATGTCGATATACCATATAATAGTGATAGTAAGTTTACATGTATTGGTTACAATGTGTTGTTATTGTCCAAGTTGTCGTGTTTGAGAGTTTCAAATTAAGTGAATGGCACTGTAGATAATTCTTACATACAAATATTTTCCAGTTTATCTTAATTTAATCCATTTAGTTTACATTCTCCTATAATTGTGACATAAATTATAATTCTTTGGGATTTACCTTTTATTATTTTATATACATAGCAAAATAAACAGGTAAAAAAAGAAGAGAAATTGTTGAAATGTACCTTTCTTTGGCTAAGATATTCCATTCCTCGAGCTACTTGGAACGCCCAGGATAACAAATCCTGCGTGCAGATTGGCTTCAAATTGTGATCTTTGTAATCACCGCGATAATTAGATCTCCATCCCGGTTGAGAGGAATTATTACTAAGAACACAGCCATCTGGCGACATACTAATTCCTTGAGAATCCGTAGTAGAGGTTTGATATGTCGCCGATTCGGTGGCTGAATCTTCGCTACGACTGCGAGAAAATGATAATGCCACGTATTTTATCCTGTCGTATGAACAAAAGAGAACACGAATTTGTTAACACCGTAACCCCATGCACGGCATCAGTAGTTTTATATTATAATAGCAGGGTTATGGATCAAGGATGGAAGGAAGCAGAAATATGTAATAGTTTGTTAATTGTATGTAGCAGTATGTTAAAAAACATGGGACATATAAGAACATTAGAGCTTCCTATATCCAAACTATAGTACTATAGTTTAGGTAATTATATAGAATAAAATACACCTCACCGATTCCATTGACTGTGAAATATGTTGTCGAGGTCAAATTCTGACTTTTTTCCATATATATAATCGTCGTTCGGCTATGGTTTGCGAGATATTCGCAAAAGGACTTAAATGAAAAGATCAGGATTATACTAAATTCTGGTACGCGACCTGACGTAATCATCATATTGCTGTATAGCTCAATTTAATCCTAATTCATTGGTGGTAATTAGTTTTAAATAAAGAAGATCAAATGTATAAATCGATTGGGCTACAATCGAATTGGCTGCTCCTTCTTCTCTTCACCCATTCAGTAAAGCGGTTGGAGAAAAAAGCTCTTTCTATAGCTTTTCCATTCTGATGAACTCTACAACCGCACAAGTGTATTATCAACAGGCTAGTCGCCATTATACACATATATATTTTTATGCATATATAACGAATAACATGTAAAAGTGGGCACGTCGTGATTCCTTATAGAAAAATAAGAAAATAATATAAAATAAAATTTTCTCATTTTCGGCTTAATTTTTGATAAAATCGAGTTTGAGAATTTATCAAGTATACTGAATATGGCTAATTACCGACTGGATAACTTAACCTCCATTTAGTACTTACATGCGTACGATAAATTTTCAAATTTATTTTTTCGGAAATAAAGCGTCTTGAGAAAAAATTTTATTCTGCATTTTCGACTTATTTTCATACGTAGAATGACCTCCTGTCGATTATTTACTCCTGCCTGGTTTGGAATTAGCCATATCCAAGTATACTTGAAGAATTTTCAAACTCGATTTTCTCATAAACTAACCCGAGAATAGAAAAGTTTTATTTTATATTTTTTAATCGATTGATATAGAATGTTGCACTTTATTCTGATTTTCAAAACGGTAAAACATGCAATAATTCATCGAAAACCGTCATTGAAAAATTTCTTATAGAACAAAAATCTTTTAAGTAAATTGTTAAATAATATTTATAGTATGAAACATAAATTGTTTTATAACTTGAAAACTCAGCGACGATGATATGTATGAGGAAAAATTATCCAGAATGTCAATCTGGACAACATATTTAAAAATTACCGAAATCGGCGAATTAATACTCTAATCTACATAATTACTCAACTCCATTTATACGAACTTGATTTATATGAACGGAATTTTACTTATTGCCTGATTATTTTAACTCTGAATTTTTATTAACTGAACAATTGTCCAGTTTTATGAACATCTAAAATGTATCTGTGTCTACTTATATTTATATTTAGAGAAATGATTTCTGTCGACGTTTTGACATTCCGACGAATTCAAAGTTGCATCGATGCAAATCCACCACTTCGGACATCTCTTATTATGCTGCAAGATTTGTTGCTTATTTTCTATTTATTACCGAATGACCTTGCATTAAGGCGCGTTGAAATCGTAATTAAAATAAACAATCTCTATATTCTACTAGGAATAAAAAGCTATAGCAAATAATTTAAAAAATGAAAATGGTTTTGAAATGCTTGAAAATCCTCAACCTACAAAAATATCATTACCGTCATACTATAGCACCCTCTGTACTGTTAAACTATTGTAAAAAATGTTACTCCATATCTGTAGAAAGAACGGAGATATTTAAGGTGATCAGAATTATTAACTCAGTCAGTATTGTATGAAGTATGTATTATAGCTACTTTGGATATTCCATATCTTTCTACATATTGTGTTCATGCTATAATTTAGATTTCTTATAAGTGCATCAACAACCGCAATCTAGTTATTAGCAAAAGTTCTATTCCAGCAAAAGAATGTTCGGACAATAGGAAACTCGAATATTATGATATGCGATTGAAGATTTGGGATACAAGAGATTTTACTGTATGATTTTTTCGTTTTCAAACATTGTAATGTTAAACACAGTGTTGCATTCTGAGATTAAAATATTTATAGGATACTGCTAATAGTATTGTTAGAATATTAACATACAATGTGGAAGTTGGTTATTTTATACATATAGATTTTAATTGTACACATTTTCATTTTCACGAGCTGCATTCAATCGATCATTTAATTGTGTAATGGAATAAAGTAAGCAATTATCAACGAGTATATTAATAAATAGGGATATTGTTATGATATGAGTTTTTATGTGGAAGTGAAAAACAAAAGCAAACCTGTTGTTGCTGCTAACACTAACAGATCTAGTTAAAAGATCTAAACCGATAGTAGGATCGAATTTGTCAGTTGCAGGATCAATTTGGTTGATGAAATTAGCCCTGTGCCGTAGCAAATAATTGTGCAAATTTCCAAATCGGCAATATTCTACGATCACTAATAATTCACCTATTAAAAGAAGATCAAAAAACTATCAAGATTAAAGTTTAAACTCCACCTAAAAAATATTAATCTTTGGCAAATTATTAGGTTAATATTATTTCTAAAAAATGAAACTTCAGTTGAAAAGATTCAAATATTATGGTTAAAAAATTCGAATTTTAGAAAAAAAGTTTCATATATTTTAACCAAAATTTAATAATTAAACAAAATTAAATTATTAATAATCAAATATACAAATTTATTTATTATTTGCTAATATTAAATTCATATCTAAGAATTGACTTACAATGAATATATCATAAAGACATAAAGAGTATTTAAAACATTAAATTTTCAAGGAACATTATTCAAGTGATGATAGAATCGCTTAGATTTTTAGGTATGGTTTAAAAAGATATAACATAAGTTTTACAAAAAAAAAAAATAATGAAGGAAAATGCTATTAAGTTTAAGAACTAAGTCTATTTACGTGAAAAACGGTCAGCAAGCTCCAGATAGAGATTTTTGTGATTTTATCTATTAAAATATCTTCAAATTAATATTAAGTTAATACAAAGAGTTTCTATTCCTGAGATTGTGATGTGTCGATACGTATAATTCCATTCATAAGCATTAAGACACTTGCAAAGAAAAAAGATATTTAAACCTGACAAATTATTAGGTTGATATTTCTCAAAAATGAGATCAGTTGAAAAAATTGTTTTCTATTTTTTTAACTTATTTTCAAATCTAGAATAATCCCCTTGATTATCCTCTCAAGCTAGGAATTAGGCAAATTTATACTGTATACTTGACAAGTTTTTAAACTTGATTTACTCAAAAAGTTGTGCTACAATTTTGTTATTCTTGATTTTCCTCTTATTTTGAGTCATAGAATTTATTGAATAATTTGAAGCGACAGAGTATAGAGTCTTTTTAAGCGATTTTATAATCACGTCAAACATGGTAGCAACTTTTTGATTCAACTTTATTTGTTATACAAGTACTGCGTTATACGGATGCTATACGTGTTACTGTAATGTTCCTTGTAAGTCCTGGATCTATTATAAGATACGTACGTTTAGAAATGTTTTTCGTGCAAGCACCGAGAAGATTAACGACGTTCAAGTGCTTTCCAAGGTGCACCATAATTTTCAACTCACTGGCAAGCGCACGAACACAAGTTGGAACCGTTGTTCGCCGAACCATTTTTACAGCCACAGTCGTTATCGGTTCATTCTCGCAAATTCCTTCTGCTTCCGCTTTCATAACAACGCCAAAAGCCCCGCTTCCTAATTGTTTCCCTGTTAAACGTTTTGCGTAATCAAGGTATGCTACATACCGTCAAATCTATTTCGCTATAAAGTATATAATTAATACCTACAACTTTGTATCTTATTTAACATAATCTTGTTTAAATTGGAAAAGCATTATAATGCTAATCATGGTTGGACACTCTTTGTTTGAAATAGAAATAATGAATGAAATCTTATTTGAGAAATTAATTATTCTCAAATGATTTATTTGCCAAATATTTGATTATTGTGAATAATAATAATAGATCAAATAATTATTCATAATAAAATAACAAATTTATTCCAAGATAAAGTTACTTTCAAATCAATTACAATCTTATTCGAAAAATGAAATATTTCCAAATATGTTTGCTAATTATTTGATTATTTCACATAACAATACGAGATAGAGGATAACAAACAATTGTTTTTCGTGTATAAGAAATATATTAATGAAGTATTCATCGTCAAAACAGGTAGATATTGAAACTGACAGATTAAGCAGTACGAAATTTAAAAAATTTGAGAAAGAGCATCAGAATTTTTCAATAGAAAGATTTTTTTAAACAAGAATATTAAAAGACCATTTCTAAAATAAGAAGACAACACCAGTAATTTAATTTCATGCAACCATACAATACGTATACATAATTCAAAAAAAAAAAGTTTTGAACAAGTGTAAACAAACAAATGAGTAGTAATATGACTAATAAATCAATAAATGTGACAGTACTGTTGATAAAATAATAATATTAAAAACATATGATCATCTACAATAATTTAATTAACAAAGGAACGATCTAATCAATGCATGTACAATATTCTTTTAGATAAATTTACATAGTTAATTTAATTTTTAGTTAAATGTGAAAATTAATTGTTAAATTAATTGCTAAATATTATAAAATCTGATTCTTTTTAGTATTTTTCTTATGCTTAATGCGTTTAAAAGAAAGTTACGCATAACTCTGCTTAACTTAAATTTTTTATTCTATTTATATACCATTTCATTTAGAAACCTACATTGCATCTCATAATTACAAAGAGAACTTAAAATTTTCAGTTCTTATACAAGTACGAAGTACAAGAAGATGTAAGATGATAAATTTGATCAAAAATGTTAATCAAATATTATTGTTACAATTTCCATTTATTTTTTATTATTCTGAGCTCAATTTTTGTACCCTCATTTTTTGTGTCAATTTTGGTGTCCAAAAATTATTTTTCATGGTTTTGGCAGGTGAATCTACATAGATGTTCAGATTGGTAAAGATCTCTTAAAAAAGGTGTTGCAGAATTTACCCTGACCTTGTATTTTCCAAGCATAAGGATCAAAAGTCTCAAAGGAGCCATAGGTGTGAATTTAACCGTTCTCTTGGAAAAATATATTAAAGTTTCATTAATTCTTTATATGTGCACAGAACTGATTTCCTTTGTAATATGTCATATTTACATCTTGCAGTCAGATGTAGATAGGTAACATCTAGATGATTATTCGATCGTTCGCGGGGATATGCGATCGCGAAGAAGCACGCCAACGAGAGTCGTAAATTTCCGTTACGATTTGATAATCGACGCCACGAAATGATCGATCCCCTGTTTTGGATAGGATACTGAAGGTGGTTGAATTGATGCCAACACTTAGTTAACAAATTAAAATATATACTTTATTTCTAACAACTTCGAATTCGACAAGTCTGCGAATGTATCGCGTGTACAAAGATTTGATCGCAAGTTAATCCAGCGGGATACCATCTTCGAGTTTGACTATTTTATTTCTTTAGTGAGGTCAGTGAGGTGTTTTCTTTTTAGTCTTCTTTCTATGAGAGTTTTACTCGTTTTAAAAGCCAGCTGGTTTAAATGTGTTGCCGTTCTTCCTTTATACTTTTCTGCGTATCTGCCGATTTCTTCTTTGACCGTTGGTATTTTTAAATCTGTGTGTATATGCTCGTTTTTAACATACCATGGGGCGTTGAATAATTAACTGTTCTCAGTATCTCCGATTGTAGCGACTCTAGTTTCTTTATGTGGCTCATTGCTGCTGTTTCCCATAGTGGTATTCCGTACATCCAAATTCGTTTTATTATCGTCTTGAAGATTTTTATTTTATTTTTTATACTGAGTTTAGAGTTTCGACTAGTTAGTCAGTACATCTGTCTTCTTTTCATTCGTTTTTTATTTATAATTGATTTAGTACGTTGCTTTTATGTAAATTGTGTGCCTAAGTGGAGTTCTAGGTATTTAACTTGCCTTCTTTATGTTATGTGCGTGTCATTCAATTGAATATTTGGTGGTTTCCGTTTTCTTGGTGTAAATGTGATATGGTTGTATTTATTAAGATTTGCTATTATTCTTTTCTTTATTATCTTGTAACCATTTTTCTATTTTTATGATATACTCTTGTAGTAATGTGACTGCTGTTTCTGGATTAGTGTGCCTGTCTAGTACGTCCGCGAATGCCAGTATTATGCTGTTGGTAGTTATTGGTATGTCGGCCGTGTGTAGTGTATATATGGTAATATTGGTCCTAAGATGCTTCCTTGCAGTACCCCTGCCTTGATGTTTTTTACTTCAGAATATACGTCCTTTATTTCTATTACAAAGGTTGCTTAGGTATGCTTTGAGAAAGTAGTGGATTTGTCACGGGAAATGTTTTTTGAATGTTTATAAGAGGCTTCCGTGGTTCACTTTGTTAAATGCTTTCTCAATGTCCATGAAGAGGGCCGTACGGTATTGTTCCCTTTCTACTGCTAATAAAATTTTGTTGACGAGTCTGTGAATTTGCTCTCTCATGTAGTGTTTGTTTCGGAATCCAAATTGGTGATCTGTTATTAATTTTTCTTTCTCTATTGTTGGTTTTAGGCGATCGTATATTATTTTCTCTAGTATTTTGGAAAACACAGGAAGTAGTGATATTGGTCTGTAAGATACAGTTTGGTGTGGGCCTTTGCCTGGCTTAAGTAACATTATGATCTGTGCTAGATTAGAAAAGTGTGCCACAGATTAGAAAAGTATTGGATTCGTAAAATTACATTGAATATTATTGTGATTAAATGTATTGCTTTCGGGGCGGGGGCGGGAAGGTTTTTCAAGATTTTACAAGATTTTTCAAAATTTTTTCAAGTTTAAAGTTGTTTCTTGTTTTCTCGGTTATGATTCTAATTTCTTGCGCTGTCATATTAGCTATGGTGCAGTGCTTGTTAGTTGGGGTACTAGTATTTTGCGCATCTTCGCCTGAATGACATTTGGTATGAGGGAATGATAACAGTAATGTTGTTAATATTATATAGAGTAAATGTGTTACAAAGGTGGTCAGAGAATTCTGCAGTTTGCTCTTCTTTGCTTCTGGTTCATGTGTTGTCTGCTTTTCTGATTGGTGGGATTAGTTCTATTGGCTTCTTTATTTTGTTCGTGGTTTTCCATAAGGAATAGTTTGCATTCTCGTGCGCAAAGAGTGTCTCTATGAATTTTGAGAATTCGTTATTATTATGATCTTTTATTTTACTTTTTATTTCCTTTGCGAGTTTGTTTAGATGTTTTTTGTTTTCACATGTTCTATATTTTTGCCATTTTGCTTTCGCTTTCCTTTTTTCTGTGATTTTGTTAAGAATGTCTGTTGGAATTATTTTTGTTCGCCTGTTTAGTTCATAAATAGTAGTTGCCCATGCTGCTTCTTGTATAATTTCTGTCAATGTTGTTAGTTCTTTAAATATTTGCAATTTGGTGGTTTTATTGCTATAAAGTATTGGTTTGCTTGTGTATTCTATTATTATCGGTGTATCATCGGAGCTAAGCTCAAGATTGGGTGTTATTTTTAATTTGTTTGCAATTAGTCCTTTTATAATTGTAAAATCAAACAAGTCAGGAATTTTGTTTAGATCTGTCGGCCAGCATGTTGGTCTTCCTGTGGATAATATGTTGAGATTACTAGTTCTAATATATTTTTCTAGTATTCTACCTCGAGGTGTGTTAATTCTTGAGCCCCATAGCGTGTTGCTTTGCATTGAAGTCTCTCTTCATATGATAGTTTGTCATCGTAACTGTTTTCTTCTTGGTTTTGCATCATTTCCATTTCTTTTGTAGCTTTATTTATGTAATATATTTCATCTCTGTTTGTTATTTTGATTAGTGGTATTCGCTGTTGTATTTTGTAACTTTACCATTTACCAATGTTTATTGTCTTTTCGTTCACCTAGCTTCACTGCTTATCGCACTTTCAGTGAAGCATAGTTTCTCATGTCTGTCTAACTCGGTTGCTCAGGCAGAACTCCATATATGTATATGATCAGCGCTGTTGTTTAAAGTTTGAGCAGCCCGAGATACGCGTTTCTATATTTCAACTATGTTCCTCCCCTAAATTATCCGTTAATGTTAGACGATGTATGACGTATTTAAAATTCAATGTTTTAATTGCTCAACAGATTTAATCCATTTGCATAAAATAAAATGATGCACTGAATTGATCCTACCGTTAGGAATCACAACGATTTGGAACGACCGCAGTGACCTTCCACTATTCTATGCCGATTGTTAATATATACGTTTATACGTAATATATACGTATATTTCACATACCAAAGAATAATTCCCAGTGGCTTCATTAATAGCACGCTATGAAAACTCTATCTGACTGCGAGATGTAAATATATTATAGATAAAATCAATTTTATATGTGTGTACACTTATATACAGAGTATTCCTGAAATCATGGTACAAGCGGTCGGGTGGTGATTTTACATGCAAAAATAAGTCAAAAAGGAAGAATAACATTTTCTCGTTTAAGACTTCGTTTTCAGGAAAAAGTGCCTGAAAATCCGCCAGCTGCACATGTCCTAATTGTAAGTTTCGAAGTATCCGATATCTATTTCTGTTCGTGTTGATAAATATTATTTGTAGATATAAATATGGACAATGTCACGATTTGCTTACTATAATTACTTACCTTACTTCCACAGTATCCAAGATGGTTTCATAAATATTATTTATTTTGGGGCACGACAATTTAAGGAAAAGCATATAATTTACCAGGTTAAGATAGCACAAAATATAAGTAATAACTTGATTAGACGCGCAGAGCTATGCATCGAGCAACGCGTCCATACTTTTAACACTTGTTACGTTGATAAAATGATTTTTGAAAAGTAATACTACCCTCATCCTTATTTATGAAGCACCTTGTATACATCGTATATGCATATATCGTATATATTTAAGTTTAATTAATATGTATATGATATGTATTATTTATATTTCAATTTTATATATGACATATATATATGTCGGAGACGAAAGGACATCGGCCTTTCTTTTGGAATATTTGGGAAGGTCCCCAATACTTTAGTCCAGGTTTTTTATTATAGCCGTACTTAAATAATAAAACTGAGAAATAGCTGTTTATGATTCAATCCAATTATGTTTGCCCGAGATTTATGAAGTGGGCTTGGGCTCGGGCAGTGGGTAGCCACGGTCATGGGAGGGACGCATACCTAACAGAGGTATAGAATAATTAAATAGCTTTCCTTAAAAACAAAGATTGACCCGATACAGAAAGGTACGGAGGGGAGTATATAAGGAGTATATAAGGGAGTATATCAATTCAATAAGTTCGACTAGTCCAGTGCATAAGTACGTTTTAAGTTCCGAATCATAATCATCATCCCGTTGACCGTGTATTCGTTATCGAACCTAACTTCATAGTCATCGACATCTTGACTATTCAATCATCGCTAACACTTGTTAACCTTTGTAATACATTCGCTTCAATATATATCACCTGATATACAACAATAATGTCCAACTCACAAGAAGACTCATTACACGCTCCAACTTCCAAAATTGACCCGACATATGTATATATATATATATATGTCGGAGATGAAAGGACACCGGGCCTTCCCTTTGGAATTCTTTGGAAAATCCTCAATATTTTAATCTTTATAAATTAACCCGATTATAATTGTCCGAGATTTGCGATAATGAGTTTAGGTTCGAGGCGACAACTAGTCGCCAAACGTAGCCGCGGTCACGAGATGAACGTTTTTACGTAATAGAGGTATAGAGTATAGCTCTTGTATTGTATAGCTCTCCTTAAAAAAGAAATAGCTGTAGCGACACTCGACAGTAAACATTTCAATGGTCTCTGCCCCGCGGCTCGCCACACACAGACTCTATTCTTCGGGCACGATGATTACCAGATGTCGATGCATCTCCACAGGACATGTTCAGCTAGCCTGAGGACCCGCTATAAATCTTAGGATATAGTTAACTAAGGACCTTCAACTGTCAGGTTCTCATTATGATTAGGGTTAGGGGGGGTATAATGAATCTTTACTGGAATTAGCCATCGTTTTTATGCAATCGAGATAATCTTGACTAGCACAAGTGTGAGAATCCGCGGTCAACGGGATAACGGATGTACTTTGCTCCCAAGTCTAGATCGGAGTCGACTTAATTTTTCCGTAACACAAGGACTACTCGACTTTAATTCTTTATTGAAACGTAGGGTATTCACCGACCGTAAAGACATTAGGAAACTGGCTAATGAGATCTCGCGAAAAAGAATGACAGTCCGTCACGATAACGCTGTAAAGGAGAACTATGATGGCGTGTGTCCAGGGACCCTCGATATTTCTCATTCGAGCAAGTATGTGTGTGTTCACACATCTGCGTATTTTTAATCCGCTTTTAGTTCGTGGATTATTAAATCTTTGCACTCGAATTTTTTTCGCTATAGGGAAGTAGTAACCCGAAAATTTTCTCATAAAAAGTCAATGACGTTCTTGCAACTAATGTAAATGAATTATGAATCAAAGATAAACTGATTTTCTATCGCTTTCTCTTCTAGTGAATACATTTTTTGAGGGGTAAAAGGGTAAATTGTTTCTCAGCATAAAAATATATTAGATAACATATAAAAATCAAAAACTTTTAGGCATTTATGAGACGCAATATATGTTTAAGTTAATTATATATATGTTGAGATTCCTCACCTAATTTCAATTTTTCCCGAGGAAATTCCCATTTCTTGTCGTAAGGAAGCAATTCTGCTTGATCATCTACTGTTAACTCTGGATTTAAACATTCTACTGCTCCTTCTTCGAAATGCATCAATCCTGATTCCATTAATTCCTTTCTCATGATCTAAAATATGGAAATGTAGGAAATGATATAATAGTAATTATTGAAATACATATTAAGGCAACAATTGGTTATTATCGGAAGATCGATTAATGAAGAATTTGAGTATAGTCCTTTGTATGAAATATTGGAAAACAAAAATAAGTGAGAGAAATTGTTAAATTTTTATTCGAAGATATTATATTAATATTTGTAAAATAGTTGAAAGAAAATAAATGATTGTCACTTATATAAAAAGAAAATTATTCGATAATTCGAACAATTTGTGGTATGACTAATTTTAATCGATTCGATGTTCAAGATTCTATTGTATTTCATAATATTATAGGATATTTCATAAAATATAGGATATTTTAGAACATTAATAGAATACTTGATCTATATATAAATTTATATGTTTAGAAACGTGATTAAAGAAATAGAATTTAGATAGAAATTTGTCCCACCTTTTAGATATTACAATTACTTAACCTCGAGCATTCTGTTTATTCATTCATATTATGTGCATTCTGCGCACTTTTCACATTCAAATTTCGTACAATTTCATAAGCATTCGCAGACTACTAATTAATATTCAATAATATAGACTTACCCTTTCACGACGAATTTTGATTGTGAAGTAGGTTAACAGAGTCACCACTATGATCAATAAAACAAAGATGAGCACGATCAACCCCATAGGAAGTTCTTTCCCTATAATTTTTAGAAGATAGAGTCATTAATAATTTTGGTATTTTTTCATAGGCAAGACGATGAAAGAAACAATACAATTATCTGAAATATTTGCAATTACCTGATAGGTATTTCCGATTATGACAAAAGTATATTTCTTTTGCAGTTTTATAAATATGAGAATTACCCGAAATTAGTAGAGATAAGTTTCTATACATTTCACAAAACATCTACAAAATTTTCATGAAAAATTCTGAATCGATTAATTTAATCACTCTGCTAGTTCTAATGTTAATGTACAGTTTCAAGTTGCTACTATTTGGAAATTGTTATATACAATACATATATACATATACTACTGTAGTATCGTGGACAGATCACCTAAGAAATATCAGGTGAATAATTCCTTTGTTTGGAAGAATTTTACAATCAATTCTCATTGAGAATTATAAATAAATTATTCTGACGTGATATTATATTATGTATAATAAGTGATTATCATCTATTTGATTCTAGCTAAATCTAATGAACTATAAACAATGTTGCAAGAAAGCCTAAGTGCCGACAGGCCGAAAGGATCGGGAAACTTCAATGTGTCGTCGATCCTTCAGTTGAATAGTTCCGCGGAAAGAAACGTACGTGATCATGATCGCGAACGATTACGGTACACATACGTGGTATGAGAAAAGACAAAAAGATGCTTAAGGGATAAAGACGAAATCGGCAGTCGTTAACTAAGAGTCGACTTGTGAGGAGTTGAGAGTTGAGTTGCCAAGTTGCTATGATTGCTATTTAATTCATGTTAAATAACCATCGTTTCTTGTTTAATCCATTGTAAATCGATCCATTTATTAATAAACTTATCATTTAGAATAGAAATCATTGGAAATCCTAATTTCTAATATTTCTGAATAAATAAATTCTATATTACCTCCAGGAATAAATTTGCAAACAAACTCAGTAATACTAAGCTAACTATAAAAGCTAAAGTTTTATAGATGTAACATGTTATGATATAAATACAAAATACATAGGAAAATTAAATTAGTCTGATATAACTACAAGAAAAGTAATGATGAATTTCATTCATTGTCTAGTAGAAAATAGGGAATAAACTAAATATTAGTTGAAAGACAGTATTTGGTCGGTGGAAGTCCTGTTAAACTTAAATTAATATTTCACGATTTTTCGATTCTGTAATCGCCAAGCATTCAAGTAATGAAACTTGACAGATTCTCATGAGATTATTTCTGCCATGAACGTAAACTACTTTCCAAAATTTCTGCCTACCAGATATTCTTTTCCAACTAATACATATTTTATCTGGTAAGTATTACATTGATAATAAATGAATATTTTGATTATTTCTTTTGTATTTACCTCATATTAGATCTGTTAAACATTCTGATGAAAGAGGGAGAGAGAAACATTAGTGAATGTATCATTATTCTCATATATTGTTATATAAATAAAAAGTAAAAATCAACGAATTATAAATTGAGCTAAAGTAGTCAATGCTAGTGTGAAATAATTTTCGATGAATAGATTGATGCATGGAATGTTGCGTTTTATTCAGATTTTCTATTGATTAAAAATGGATGTGACGAATACTACACGAAGCAAAGTCAAGGTCAATTTTTCGGAATCTTCTTTAACAGATCTCCACCGACTGGAAAGTATCTGTCAAAGCCATATTATCAATGACATATAACTTTTAAATACCCTGTACATATAACATTAAACATAAGTTGTTTTATAACTTGAATACTAGAGTCGAACGATGGTTATACATTCTATGCTAGCTTTGACAATATTTCGAATAATTTGCCCCTATTTCGAATAATTACCTATTAATAGTATCTATTATTATTGTTAGATAATTGAATTCTCTAATTAAAAAAGTCTATAATATACCACAGCTGTTATAGTAGCACTAAATAATTACGTATATTTGAACGTCAGAAAATGAAACGTTGAATATCTTTATAGATAATACATATCAAAAACAACCAGATATTGGTTGACTTACTTTCTTGTCTAAAATCACCAGGAAAAGTTTCATTAAAATCGACGATTTCACTGTTGTGATCTTACCTTTTAAACAATTTACTTTGTACGTCACCGAATTTGCTTATGATCAGTTTTTGAACGATCTACATCTATTTTAAGACAAATCATTTATCTTATTGTTAGTACCACAACAAATATCGAAATGTATTGTACATATTCACAGCTTAAGGATCATAGCATGCTACGACGATATAACTTATATTCATCAAACAGTATGAAAACTATACAACTAATTGATACTAAACTAGTTAGCACTAAAAAATAATATTTTCAGTTATAATTATCATAATTCGATACCATGTGTGCATAAGTAATAAAAAGAATAAAGTATATTCTTTCAACTTATTTTGTTGTTTAGCGTATTAATTCATATACACTATCTTTTCGCAAACTCAATAAACCCATATAGGATTTCAGTCATTCTTTCATTTTTAATACTTTTTCTGGCTAAACCTAAAGTATATCATATTTTCTTATTCTTATGCTATATTAAATTTATTATATATAGACTATAGATGTACGCCATGGGCGTAAATTCGTGGTAAATAAAAGTCAGGCTGATTCTATGATACGAAATAAGATAATAACGAAATTGCTTTGAAAGCTCCATTTTATAAAAAGATCGAGCTTGAAAACTTGTAAAATATAGTGCATTTGGCTAATTTTCGATTAGACAGAAGCGGTCAGTTACCAGAAAAATGCAGAGTAAAATTTTTTTGCTACAAGACCCGTTTTCTAGGAAATTATTAGCATCTCATACAATATGATTATTCTATGCAGAGTCCAACATCAAACAAGAATGTTAGGATGTTGAAGCTTAGTTGAATCAAATCATATCTGATCTTACACCTTGGAACCTATCGTTAAAAAAGATCGAACATTTGTTATGTTATAATATAATAAATTACCTTTCACTGTTATTGTTATGGTGGACTGGGCTAATCCCAATCGACTCTTTGCTTTACACGCGTACACCCCACTGTCATTATCCTGAAGATAATTAATATGCAACTCTTGGTGGTCACGGATGTACATGAATTGCTCGCCTATTTTTAATGGTACATTGTCCTATAAAGAATATATAATAATCATTAAATAATATATTGTATTATTGTATATATATAATAAAAATTATATTGTGTAATAATGTATATTATATATAAAGTACATAATAGAAAGCATAATAATATAATAATTATAAGAATTATATCAAAAAAGATATTTGAAAGAGTCACATTAAAATTCACGAGGTTAAAACGTCATACTATGCTTCAGTAAGTAATAATACTTGTAACAAATCCATCTAACACGATATAGGACAGTATATTGATTAATAAACCTCTCCGAGTATGAACAATTTTTTTTATTCATTAATTTTTAGTAACAAGTTATCAGCCACTTACTTTATACCAAGTGACTAATGGTTTAGGCATTCCACCTACAAAACAGTGCAGTACTAATTCGTTGTGACCTTGGTTGCTAAGATCGACTATAATTCCAGTTTCATTCAAATTAGTTTCTATTATGTAAGGTGATACTGCATCTATAAAAAGAAAGAGAAAGAAAACCTTAAATAAAAAATCTAATTATTCAAATATTAGCATTCGAGAGATTCATTTACATATTTACTTGACCCGAAAAAAACGAACTCTCTAACGGTAAAATCTTATATTATATAACATACCGTATAATATGCCGAGAAAAATAGCTTGTAGGTATGCAAATATTTTAGGATCCTCTATATGTATATGATGAAATCAAATTCAATATACTTATAAATACGAATCAAATCAAATATCCAAGATTCGTTTCATAGTGATCGAATACTATTTGAATATAATGTTTCGTATTCGATCCTTCTTAGCTCGTTTTGAACCTCGAAACGAGTATTCGTAACTTTTGAAAATCTATGTACAACTACTTCAATATTTTAGAACCGGAGAGGCATTGTTATTTCATCGATTCTTCTAATAAATTAAAGAAATTTCTATAGGATTATAAACGATGTTGATCGTTTCCTATCGGAAACGAATTGTCGATCGGATTCCTATAAATTTGATTTGAACGGTTGCACTTGTAACCATAAAAAAATGATTTTAAGTGAATGGAGAATTAATATAAAGTGCCCGTAAAACTTCGAATCTATTCCAGCAGTGTTCGATTCTACTTGAGTTTACTTTTTTGATTTGGGTAATAGCCAAAATATTCGTAAAGAGGTCGAATCTGTCATATTTAGTATATTTGAAAGTACTATTACCTGTTTTATACTTGTGGAGGATTTGAATTTGATTGACCAATATTCAAATCTATATACAACGAGCTTCGACTCATTACTAATATGTACACTACTGTTCAAAACTATTTGAACGCTTTTGCGTTATTATAAATAAACAATAGTATTTGTAGACGCCCTTCATGAATATAAATATGAATATAATATAATATGGCAACATGAATACGAACATTTATGTGTGTTACCTAAAACTAGAAACTTCATTAGAACTATTATAAGATTCCATTATCATATTGATACAATTTGACACGAATTCGATATTTTGTGTGGAACTTACAAGACACATTACAATATTACAAGAAGAAAGTAAGTAAGTAAGAAATGTTAAAAATGATTTCACTGAATGTTGTTTGAATATTTTTGAGGTTTTTTGTGAAATATATCTTGTAATTTTCATATATATTTTTAGAGTTTTTATTAATATAATCATGACAGACGTGCCCACAGCCTGATTACGGTGGTAATACAAAATTTTAGAATGTTTTATAAATATATATTATAGATATAGAAGTTTCTTGTGGTAAATGTTCGAAGTGTACTTTCGTAATTCAGTGCATATAAAATATACTTAGAATAAAATTCTGTAATATAATTTCGGCTTCTGATCCTAACTTGGGGGAATCATATATAAGTGATAGATATCGATGAAAACAACGGTCAATTTTAACCAATATATGTAAGAGAGCAAAAATTGAAATTAAACAATTAGTCTTACAAAAACACTTGGATTCAATGACCTTACGTGACCTCAAGATACAAGCTATATTCATTTAATATTGGAATTTTAGAATGATACACATATGTGATACACATATTTCTAGTTTTAGCAATATATTGTGTCACTTACAATTAGTTCCACTTTTTTGCAGATTATAATTATTTGACACAATTATGTCAAGCAATGCAGAATCAACAGCAGGAAAACGTTTTTTTTTTATTGTACTATAACTTTTAAAATAAAATATAAAATAGCAATAAAAAATATAATGGTTCTGATCACATTGTATCTATAAAGTATCTAAATACTTATAGACGATGGTATACCTTTTCCATTATAATATAAAATATTTACCGAGTACTTGAAGAAAGTAATCCATTTCCTCTTTATTACGACATGTATACATCATTGAGTCATCTTTTGTCACATTTTTTATCTTCAAAATGGAACGATAAGTAAATCGAGTTTTGGCTTGTGTGATCGTTGTCCTGGCTAAACATTTAAAAAGCGATTGGTTAATGGACAAATATCCAAAGAACGCTCTTTTTGTTAAAGTGCGATTAAAATCAAAGACACTTAATATTTGGCTCGATGGGACTGTCATCAGAGTATCTCCATTCGAAATTATCCGTGTAATTGTAAATGGAAGCTGCACAAATCAGTTCCAGATCGTCACCTTCAACCACTGGATCTGTCGAATTTATTATGCCGAAACCACCCTTTCCATCTATGGTTTTAAAATAGAATTTTAGATATAAAGTTGAAAAAATAAGTTAAATAGAAATAAAATTATAAAAACAGGAAGGACAAGTTCGAATAATACAAAGTGTTTAACGTGATAATATCCAGGATTTTTAATAAATCAATTATAATTAGACCGCGGATGTTCATACAAATACATACTTTTATAAAATGCAAGTAGAAAAAAGATATCTAAATAGAAATTTATTGTGTTAATAGAAAATTATAAAAATATATTTTTTATTTTTCATCCTTTATGCAATACATATTTACATTTAAAAATATATTGCGTGTGACATTTATTCAATCAAATTGATCTAATTTATCATGATAGTGTTAAGTGCGGTTAATAACAGCAATATATAGTTAATGTCAAAAATAGACCATTGTGTTTCCAAATAGTATAGTTCGATTTAATTAAATTATTGCGCCCGCTATTCTAAATTGTATGGTGAACAGAAGTAAATGTACAAAAAAATTTCTTAAACTCTGTTATAAACTAATATTTGTAACATAAATGAACGTTAGATTTTACATAAAAATGAATGACTAGTCAATAAATGCAAATTTGAGCAAAGTGCTTATGATTTGCTATAAAGTAAGCTATACATACTGGATATTGCATCGTAAATAATATTCGATATGTTAAATTTATATCGAACATATGTTGCATATTTTATGCGCATAAATATCATGCATTTATTGTATATTAATGTATATAAAAGTCCTCAGTCTGGATATTACAACGTTTAGCTTTTTATTGCAAAGTTGAGTATATGTTGCAGGTATATGTTACAATGTAATTACTATTACTATTATATTATAATTACTGTAATTTGTAATAAAATTGAGGAAAAATAAATATCTTATATATTGTATTAATGGGTTGTTTTATACTAATACAGGTAAAAATTAATAAAATTTAGCAGACGTGAGAATTATTAGAATAAATTATAGTAAGCAGGTTAAATATCATGGACATAAATTTAATGATCCCATAAACAAAATTACAACTCAATTAGAATTATCATTTGAGCAAAGATTACATACCGGAAACCAATATAGTTTCAACTTGAGACTCGCATCCAATAAGGTTACACGCGGTGCAAGTAAGATGGCCGCTCATTTCAATAGTCACCCTCACAGTTGAGTGAAACCTGGTATTCATTCCGCTTTCCGTTTTATTCTATACGAAATTAAGAGAACTTTTATTTTGAACTCTCACGACGAAGAATTAATTACTATTCAAAGTAATTCTATTAAATTGTGTAATTATTATTATTATTATTACTATTTGGCTCGTTCGTTTTGTTTAATTACTTAGTTATTTATTTTTCTAAAAGAGTATCATAGATCGTTACTTTTACATATAAAGTCTATTTAATTTATTAAATCAAATAGTGAAATAATGTGTAAAAGTTGAGTAAAAGCAAGTTTATCAAACAAGTTATTAAGAAAATATATTACAATAATAAATATATTACAGAAGCAGAAAGATAATTAGGTAATTAAAAAAGAAACATTCGTTTCTGTCTAAATAATCAGGATAATACATCAGTTCAAAGAAGTTATTACGTACTTGTAATTCTATGGTGCTCGCGTTTTCATAAGAAGGATAATAAGGACATCTTATGTAACTCCACGTAATGTTTGGTGCTGGATAGGTTGCCACATCACAGGAAATTTCTACCGTCTGATTAAGAGCATAATAAGGCTCTATCTTCAACATTGGGACTGGTTTCACTGAAAAGGATATCAATATAGAGGGTTAACTTCTTTTGCAGATCTTGCTAAACAAAAATTATGCACTGATTCAGTTTAAACTGTTTAAAGATTGAAAATACTCATTGAATGAAAAAAATAACTTTTCCATAGTATAGTAACACGTTTAGTAATAAAACAAGTGATATTTTACATAAGGAAATTATACAAATTGTAGATTCTCTTATTTAATTAAAGATTATAAAATCGTAAAAATGGAATCTACCACCTATAATTTCTATGTTCTTGGTTTATTAATATTACAAAATTAATTCAGTAAGTAAGGACCGAGCTTTGTTGAGCAGTTTTTGATGGAAGATTTTCACTACTCTCTTAAGCTTCAAGAATTTCTGAATGGGAGACATTTTAAAGATGATGGCGAATTGAAGTTCACATTCAATTATTAGTAGTTAAATAGAGTGGCAATGGAGAATTACAACAACGGGATTTTAAAGCTCGTGAACAGATATGATAAATGCATAAATGTAGGGGCTGGTTATGTAGAGAAATAGATTACTGTAGAACTATAGTTTAAAAAAATATAAAATTGAATAATAAGTTTCGTCGATTATATTTGAGCCCCCTATAAATATTTCGGAAGAATATTGAATTCGTTATAAATAGTTTTTCAAAATTTGCAAGTATTCGTTTCGAACTAGCTTGTGAAAATCGAATATGTACTTGTCAAGTAAGCTAGACGAACCATCAATCGTACGAGAAATATTCGAACTCTATGAAACAAATATTATAAGTATATGACATAATTGAACCTGATATTGTGATTGAAGAGTATTTCTCTTAATTATTACTACATCATTTCTTTATCACTCGTGAAATATGCTTATCCTTTGAGTTGACATACCTATTACGTCAAGCGTAAAATTCAGCATTTCAAATTTATCTTGGTTGACAGCCTGAAGAGAATATTCTCCCATATCTTCGATATTTAAATGGTTAATCTTCAGAATTGTATGGTTAGGTGTCAATTTTATTACGTACTTCGGTCTATCTGAATCATGCGAAGCTCCTATGATCTCTTCTCCTTTTGTATTTAACCTGGGAAATACTCACATTATACTAACAAGTTTAAATAATATTGTGCATATTAATAATACTAATAATGTAAGTATTATAAGAAATTCAGGCGAATCGTTGTTATCAATAGGACTAAAAGCTATAAAAGTGGTTAAAACGACCAAGGTGACTATGCTTTTTGTATAAATTTCATGAATTGCAAAAGTACATTTTTACTGCATTATAAACTTTCCTATTCCTTACGGTTTAATTTTTTTATACAACTTTAATACTTTAATCTTCTGTGGTTCTATAATGCGTGCCATTTAATTCTAGTGTTGAAATCATTAGTGTCTTTCCAAAGACAACATTATATATCCTTTCAAATAAAGTTTGGTTCTATACAAAATTAGTCTCATTATTATTAAATCGTGGATTTTTGTGCATTTATGGAAGCTTTAAAGATACAAAAATGCATAGAATGCATCTAATATAATAGAATACTGGCTACATGTACTGATTAGATGTTATTTCCTTAATTATATTAAGAAAATAGTCGCTAACTACAATTTGTATAAAAGCTACTTGTGTGAATAATTATATATGTAAATACGCGCACGCATGCATGCATGTATATGTATCCATCCACACATAACGTCAAAAAAATATTTTTCATATTTCATTTTTTCTATTTGAACATTGCTATTTGGAAGACATATGTTTGGATGTTATCAACAGTGATCCATTAAACTAAAACTTGTTACCATTTAAGAATAGGTTCTGGATAGGCATGCACGTGTACAACCCATTGTACACTATCACCTTCTCGACGTTGATAATGTCTGTTCGCATCCTGCGCTGTTAGGTTGATAAACTTGTTTTCTGGATCTAAAAATGAATATCCGGAATAGTTTTTGGTACAAAAGCTAAACTCTACATAAGATATATATTTGGTAATTAAAAGTAAAAGATTGTGTTCAAATTTCATTTATCTTTTGTATCATGAATCGTATCCGAGAATCCACTATGCTACACATATCTGTATATCGAATTCTTTCAGCCACATTTATTAAAACTTTTGATATTTAGAAGAAATCGAAAATAATTTTATCTCGTATTCCAAGCAATCTAAAGTGTGATTAATAACATTATTCAACAGCCCACTACCGATTATTACGAATCTGCAAGTAGTTTTTCTCTAGCTCGTCTAACTTTTTAGAAATTTGATTGTGAAAAGAGTTCGTATTTTTCAAATTTAAACAAATTTTGTGTCGTAACTATAAAAGATATTTTATTTCAGTTTGTGTCGAAAAATTCTGTAGACTTTCCTAATTACTCAGATATCAGTTTTTAATACATTATAAATGTTTGAATATGTCTAAACAGTCCTTAAATGTGGGGAGACGTCGATTTTTTCGCATATTTTTCAATTTATCTTAAAAAATAAAAATCTAGCGTAAAATTGAATCACGATAGAGCAAACTTTTACCTTGAAGAAACGCCCAAGGAAACATACATCCAACCAGAAAACTAAATAGCTCTGCAGATGCGAAATGCCGACAATAATACGCAAAATCAAAGCCAAAGTTCAAAGTCTCACCTGCATCGCGCTAGATGGAACATCGAGCTCTTACTTTTTGAGTTAAATTAGAAAGTATCCGTAAAAATTGTTGTCTCTCCATCTTTAATGATCGTTTAACCATGATGTATCAAAAACTATCAACATATTCGGAAAAGACTGCAAAATCTTCCAACGCAAGCAGGAATAGGATATCTTTTATAGTTATGCCTGAGAAAATCTGTTCAAATTTAAAAAGTATGAATTTAATTGAAAATCAAATTTCTCAAATCTAGACGCAATAGGAAAATGACTTATAATCAGAGTGGTAAAAATACCATGAAAAGTAAAAATACTTAATAGCAATCGGAACGATGAAAAGAATTTGAAATTTGTTGGACGGTGTAATTGAACAACATAAACAAAATATTCGCAAGGCCAGCAAAAGCACATATATAATCGAAAAATCAAATAAGGAGACAGCGAATGAAAATTGATTCAAAATACATCGTATTTTTAAAAATTGCTTTTCTACAAAAAGCATAAAATTTGACTTATTATATCTTCCACTTCACATGGTTTTCACATTATACTTAATTGCATAATTATAATTTAATTAAATTAATTATAGAAATAAAAATAAAAATTGAAATTAAATTAATGATGAACTTGACTTGAATACTATATTTAAAAAGTAGAAGAATACTGCAAACGTTAAAAAATAAAAATAACTTATTTCAAGGAAAGACAATATTATATATAAAATCTTATAATTAGAGAATTATTTAAAGTAAAACTTACCATGAACAGTGATGTACTTTCTCGTTTTGTTAAAGTCATAAAAGGATTTGATAATGCATTCATACCACCCTTCGTCCTCATACCTAACATCTTTTATGATCAATTCGGTGGTTGTGCGTGCAACTGGACCAGACTTTTTAGTATAACTAGTAGTATTTATCCTGCTGCTCTAAAATTATACATGAAATTTATTTTCTATGACAATTAAAATTATACAGGAAGTTTTATGATTTACAGTAAAACATTACGAAAGGATGAATTTAGTTGTAAAAAAATTAGTCAAAAATATGGAATACAATCTTTTCATACGAGGCATTGCTTGTGTGAAAATCCACGTGGAAGATGTTTCCGATATGCTCTCATAAAAATTTTTTCTTAATTATTGAATAAATAATGAATTGTTGAATTGATTAATATCTCTACATATATTTGTGTTTATTGTATCGTGTAAAAGAAAGTATACAACTAAACAAAATAGCTTTTTATATTTTATATAAAAAATTTTATATTTAAAAATAAAATTCTTTTTCTATTTGTAGAATAATATGAATGTAGTTAAATATCACGGATTGTGTTAACATCATAATTTTTTCTATCATTTTAGCAGTCTTCCTACCCTGACTTCTAATTAAGAAGTTAAATAGGTAATCAAGATAAATAGCTTATCAAACAATAAACTAATTCTGTAAATTTTGTCAATTACAAACACCACTTCTAATATTGCATATTGGTTTCTATAAATCAATTTTATAATGATTACAAGATGCAAAATTATTATATTCCGATTTATCCGTAATTTATGGGGTCACATGAAATTAATCGCATATTTGTAAATTCTAAATATCATGCAATGTCAAAAAAAAAAAGATTGTTTGACAAAATAAATCAACAGAACGCTGCACGCTGAGAACATTACAAAATGTTCATATAAATTTTTGTCAATACAGGGAACAAAATAGAGCATTGAATAGAATAGAAGATGTTTTCGATAACTTTTAAAGTCAATTTTCTGAAAAACAATGTTTCGTATGAAAAAATTTTGTTTTATATTTTCGACGTATTTTTTTCACGTAGAACCACATTTTTTTTAGTTGTATACCAGTTATAAAACGGCATGTATAATAAATATATATAATAAATTGTTTCCGAACCACTTGTGGTGTACTCCAAATTAAACCATAAGTCAAGTCTGCTGCAACAGTTGTCGTGCAATTTACATGTAGAGTTTGTCCTCGTGTTACGTGACGCAAAGTGTCTTCTATAATTACTGGAGCAAGCAATTCTGGCTTAACTACAATCGATGCGAATTTTTCAATTAATTTAATATAGAAAATATAATTTAAATTAAAAATATTAAAATTAATATACAGTGTCGAACTTTAAAATTTAATTATAAATTCAACAAATGGTTTGCGTTAAATTTTTGCTTTTCTCTATAATATAGGCTCTCAAAATATATAGAATGACCCGTTTAAAGCGATACGCGCAATTATCTCCTAAATTCGTTATACAATTGTACAGAAGAATGTCTCAAGTACGTCTCGTGATGGTCACAAATCTTATCTAGCTGGATGTGCCTTCCAAATTTCAAGGCGAAATATGTTTTTTTGAATGAAACTGTGTGTAAAAACATAAATAAAAACATAATGTAATAAGAACCCAGATAGGCGTACACCCCACTCCGTGACGAATTCATCCATTCGAAATAACTATGTTGGTGTCCCAAGGTTATTCAGGGTCATTTATTGCCGTTTAAAACTTTCCTTTGTTAAACGTCTCCAAGATTTCGTTTACCAAAGTTTGTGTTACAATTGCTTCGAATTGATTTCGATATCAATTCAATTTACGATGGCTAATTGAACAATATATTCTCCGGTAGTTGGATACGAAGAGGGAGCAGGGCACACTTCTCATCAAGATCTCCGGATTTGATATCAACAGAATTTTTCTTTTGAAGTTTCATAAAAGAAGCTTATCGGGAAGGGACCATTATCCCTGATAATATGGAAAAGTCGTATAATATTGGAATGGATACCTGTCAACAAATTACTTCTGCAATATTGGAGGGCGCGCAACTATCTTTTAGGGATAGAATAAATGAATGCATTCATGTCCGAGCTTATTATTTCGAATACAAAGGATAAAGAACATTTGTGGACATTAAACGAAGGTAAATTTCGATTAGCAATAAATGGCCTGGTGTTCTACACCATTATATTATAGATGAATTTGTCATGGCATGAGCTATGCACTTATCTGAATAAAAACATGCAAGTATTTGCATTAAAAAAAATAAGATCACCTTGAAATCTGGTAGGCACGTCCACCTAAATAAGATTTGTGCTCATCACAAGACATCTCCCTCGAAATAAAGTACATTTTACTTCATTACATATTTTTGCAGAACGTATAGTTTAGAGTTCAGGAGACAGTTGTATGTATTACTTCGAACGGATCATCTTGTATTTGTCTTACTTTGAAGCAGTGTAAATATTAGACTTTATAAATATAGCTTTCAGATCTTTATTTCACGTAATAATTATAAATTAAATTAAGTTGACTTTTGTATAATGCTTGGCATTGTACATCCTAAAATCAATTCTTTCTATGTAAAGTATATTTTATAACACACTTTATATGAATATAATATAAAAATTGGGTCAAACTCGTTTTTTTTTTTTTTTTTTTCGAAACAATAGAAAATGTGAATCTATCCATATTCAACAATTATGTATAAATAAAACATTCGTACACCATACGAGACATGCCCGTATTCCTTAATACCTAAAAATGTATTTGATAAATCTATAATTATCAACACGTATGACTTTATGAAGCTGCCACAGCTTTTCTGGAGGGCCTGGCTTTTGCTTTTGTGTTTCAAGTATCGATGACGATAAAGATCTAGACTAATTGCGAGCCTCTGCATTTATAAATATGTTATATGTGTTAAATTGTTTGGAATGTCCATAGCATTGTTATGAGTAGAATACCATAAAATTTCAACAAGTTTATATTTAATTACATTAAATTACAATATATTATAACATAAAATGATCAGAAACATGTTTCAGTGGTGGCCGAATTGACACTGAAATACAATAGTGACCGAAATATACTGCTTGTATCTGTGCGGATACAAATTACGCTTAATGTATTAATGGTGTAGAAGTTAATGAAATTATATCTACAGCAAACTTGTCATATATATATATATATATATATATATATGTCGAACCTTGATACCCTCCTTCTTTCCCAAAGTTGGTATAAAAATGATTCAGATAGGAACAGAATTTTAGACGTGTTTCTTCTTGTAGATGCAGGTGCAGAGATCATATGAAGCTAATATACGATTTCTTACAATCGTGTTTTTCAACATACTAATCTATCTTGTGCCGAAAGAATTGATTTTAAGACCTAATATAATTAAGAGAATTTAAAATATAAACATTGTTCGATATTGCTCCGACGCAAATATTCGTAAAATATACAATTTTCTTTAGATCGTTATTTTTGTGATTATTAAACATATTATTCGCAATAAATAAAAGTTTTGTCGGACATCAAAAACGCAAACGTTCTCTATATACTAGAATAGTATATCTTACTTCTCTCAATAAATGAGTAGAATAAAATTTAAGACTTTAGATGTTATTTTTTATGTCTTTATATAAACGATGAGGATTAAATTAAAGTTTCTTGTGAAGTATACTTACGTTGCACTAAGAAGAAATACGTGATTTCATAGACCACATCTGCTTGGTTTATTACGCATTTGAAATATCCACTATCTTTTAACGTGATATTTGTCAATGTGAGACCAATTCTCGGATTGAAATTTGTTTGCTCCACGGGCTGCACAACAATTATAAATGATACAATGAATATTTATTTATATTTTTATATTACGAATATTCGAATTTATCAATCCTATATTTCTGCCCGATCTATTTACGTGTCTGAATATCTCCTAATTACGTATCTCTGTTAAAGCTTTTATTCATGATTAAGTTTTATTTTAATTTTATTCATTGATTTATTTTATAATTTAAAGCGTAATTTTGGAACTACATTCCATTAAGTTTTAATTTTTAACTAACACTATAATATGTATTATAAAAATAAACCATTTTGAAAATTTTCACTGTATTTTTTGCACTTGGTTTTAATACCATATAAATATTTCAAGTGTGGAAAATCCGTGCAAAACCATATACTTAAGGTTTTAGGTTGATAACTTTCTATTTTATAAAATAAATCGTTTAATCAAGATTGTATGTATTAAATGCCTTCATAATAAGCATAAAAGTAACAAAAATAGGAGTCAAAAGTTCAAACATAGTACTCAAATTGACGATAAAGCGAAATCTCTTTTTCCGATTTTGATCCATGGACTGGCTAAAATGATGATATTATACGAATAATTGCCCCGGATCTAAAATATTAAAAGTCATTAAATTTTTCGGATTCACAGTGCAGTTATCATATGCATATGCCTATCCATCGTATCTTATACGATGTACACAATCTTCGTTACAATGGCTTATACTATATTTCTCGTGATAATATAATATATCAAATGTTATTTTCGTTATTATTTTTTCTAGACATATTTTTTTTAGTTTTTCTTTTTTATTCGTCGATTTTTGGTTTTTTTAATGGTTAATGCCAAAAGATTAAACGGCAGTTTATGGACCAGCGGAATACAGTATACAATGTTTTATATAGCGATTTTGTACGGTTGTGCTCCAAGACTGGCCAGGACATACAAACATAACCTCCTTAGAACTAAATATAAAAACAAAAATGATCGGTTCTTTTAATTAGTAATAGAGAAAGTCTGATGACTTATCTACGTAGTTTCTACAGGTTTGTTTATGTTCCTAATTATCATTAGAAAGAATATGTATTTATCACACATAAAAGTAGACCTCCCCAATATTTTTTGCTGTATTTAACTTTAATTCCATATAAATATTTCAAGTACTATATAAGTACTATATAAGTTGAATGTATTGTATTCTAGTAAATCTGATTAACAGGAGATTTAAATGTTCTTTGTACAATAATATGATTAATTTTTTTGCAAAAGACAAATAACAGTGTTCGCTCCGGTATAGTTGTCTAATATTTTTACTATAACTATTTGAATGAAAGGTATTAATAATAAACGCATATAAATAAACTTACCATCTCGTTTAAGAAGACTTGAACTGTGAAATTGGGTGACGTTGGTCTGCATGGTATTATGGCGGACCCACCGACTGCTGCATGTAGTGAAGCAAAGGTATTCGCTTCTACGAACACATTTGCAGTAGCTGGAACAGCCAATACTAAATTAACATATTATAATCACATAAATTACAAATTTATCCCGATTTAGTTAAAATCGGTTAAAATCAGCCCGAACCGTGTAATCGTTTCATCATCGCGTCGTTCAAATATTGTAAAAATAGTAAACATACAGTTGCTCACAAATATATTTTAACATTTATAGAAATATTTTTTGAATATATTATGTATGTTATACAAAACATTTTGTAATTTCATCAACAGTCGATAACACTCAACGAGACTCGACTATTATAACTAGAAAGAATATTGGGATTTTATTAACATTTCTTATTCAACTATCACGATTATATTGATAAAGTTTCAAACGGATCTTTAAAGGATAAGTTAAACGCTTATAGGCCCCTAGAATCATATATCATAGAGTTTTGTAAGTGTTTTCCATATATATATATATATATATATATATATATATATGAATCGTAAAAGACGCTACGAATTTTCCGAACAACCCACTATTTGTTTATGATGATAGTTTAGGTAAAAAACATTTAAAAATCCACTTACACTGAACGTAAACATATACCATGCTTTTAGATGTTTTAAAGTTAGGATGTGAGGTAACTTGTAAAACATTTCCAGGGCAACCATATAACCCTGTATCTCCATGAACAGTTTCACGTCGCTGGAATACGTATATATAAATTCCATCTTCGGTGTGTTCTTGTGCATGCACTGGCGAAGTGACGATCTATTATCAGATTAAACATAATTAGTGATTATGGTAATATTATTTCTAACAATAAAGAATTTTAACGTAATAAACATAGAATCTATAGAAAATTCCAATACAATTTTAATATTATCATAAAAATAGAATTAAATAAACTGAAGATAAGAACATACAATTTTGTTATAAGTATAATGAAGTCAATATATAATTAAAATTCAATACATACATAAAATTCTAATGTATTAAATATACGTAAGTACGTAGATTCTGTTAAAAATTGTTGCAATTTTATTATATTATGAAAATGAAATTTAATAAATCCACCATTATAAGGTAAGATTCAATACGTATTGTATATAGGATTCCAATTCATGTAATATAGATTATGTCAAAAATTATATGGCAAATTCAATTTATCATAAATATAGATAAATAGATAATTTTATTTTCCTGCTTTCAGCCATGAAAAGGAAGTTAGCACATGCTTGTGCCTAGAAAACCAATATAAATATACATCAATACAATGATTCTAAATAAAGTTCTAAATAAAGTTTTTACAGTCTAAATAAAGTTTATTAAAATTTTACAGGTGTATAATGTTATGATATAAATATAAAACACATAGGGAAAAGCTGAATATCGTAGTAGGTTTAATATTGTGAAGCAAGTACGAAAGAGATAATCTCGGACATGGCTAAAAAGTGTATGATGTAAGAACAGAATGTGTATAAAAGCGAAGTTTAATGGAAGTGGAAGTAGAAATACGTAGCAAAAACGTTGATAAAAAGGAACAAGTGTAGTTCACAAAAAATAAAAGATAACTAAGCGAAGGTAAGAAAGCTAACTTTTCTGAGAGAACGAATCTTGATAGTGACGTATAGGTTAGAAAATGAATTGGGACAGTCTCCAAAAAGAGATAGAAGTTACGGAATCAAAACATGGGTATCTTACAAATATTGATAAAGCAACAGAAACAGGCAAGGAAAAATGTTACAGAGACAGGCATGTTAGATAAATTTTGAAATAAAATTGGAAAAAATTCAAGTGAAGTATGAGAGAAGAAAAAAGTACTACCTGACAAAAGGACAAAAAGGAGAGACGGAAATAACAAAGAAAAATGTGGAAAATACAGAAGATGAGAATAAAAATAAGAATAAAAAGAGCACCAGGGAAAGAAATTAAAAAAACAGAGAGATTGCAGAAATATTAAGGTAAAAGAAATTTAAGGTTTGAGAGGAAGAATGAGGCAAAAAAATTGTTCAATGGAACAAGAATTGAAAGACTTGAAACAGACGACGAGAGAGGAAGAAAATGAAAAGATCGTTGGAAAATGAGAGAAAAGAGATGTTAGATATAATTGAACAATTCGAAAAAAAGAGACTAAAATCGAGAAAAAAGAGGGTCACAATAATAACAAGATCATTGGATAGAAGCTAGATGATTTGGAAAGAAGGATAAGAAGGAAGATAGAAGAAGATGAGAAGGCGAGCTAAATGCAAAAGTGGAAAGAATAAAAAGAATGATAGAATTACGAGACAGGAGAAACACAAAAAAAAATAACATGGTAGTTGGAGAAACTAAGACATTGAATAGAATCTTTTATATTATATATATTATTACATGTTATGTATATTCAATGCATTTTTTTCACCTGCAAATTTTCCATAAATGTATAAAAGTTCGCGTTCTAGTTATAACATTTCACATCTGAGACACTCCAATATCTTTCGATAGTTTAAAGCTATTGCGTTTACTCGGAAGTTTGTTCCTAGAAGTGATACTATTACATCAGTTATTTTTTATAAACTTACCGCATTTCTTAAATCTTGAGGATAAATGAAAGAAATCCTTTCGAGGCCGGTGCACTTAATCTCTAAAGGGTCGTTTTCGTTTATAAGAAGATCGTCAGCTTCCATTATCGTAGTTATGTCATCCTCTGTTGATTTTGCTAATAAAAAAAAATAAAAAATTTTGTACGTTGAATCCTAAATTTATCGAAAAAGCAAATAAGTAATATAATTCCGTTTATATAAACTATATAAACGAAACTCTATTTACATAGTCTTTGATTAACTGAACTCTAACTGAATTTTTGTTATCTAAACAACTATCGAACATTACTGCAATTTCATAAACATATTATTTATATTTATATAATATTTAGCCAAATGATCCTTTCCCATACATCTATTATTTCCATTTTTCTTTATCATTTCAATGTATTAAAATCAGTTCAATCTTATATTGTACATATGTCATTTATCATTCTATTCTTCAAAAAGCATTTAATTAATTTCATGTTAATATACCGTATCAATTGTCCAAATCTATTTCCCGATATTATATCTTTGTTACAAACTTAATAAACAATAAGGTTAAATTAATTACACGATTCGTAACTACACGTGCGCAAATTCATATTCAAAGTGAAAAGATGCGCAACACTGTTACGCATCATGATAGGATCATGTCACCAATCGAAATTTATATAAAAATGAACTCCTATATATTATCCGAACGAAAAACCATAGATAATAAGAAGAATTAAGTGGGCTTTTAATTATATGCACGATCTAGTTACCTATAGGAACCTGCTTGTTCCTTACAAAGTTTAGTTTAGATAGATTTAACAATCAGAGTCGAATACTTCTCGGGTTTTCCGAAAAATATTTGTCTAAAATAATATTATGCAAGTGAATTCCTTGTTAATTATAATTATTCGGAACAGGAACATCATTACTAATTTCAATGACTTAGACATAGATTATCAAAGTAAACAAGGTTATCGAGATTCCAAGGTATTCACAAAAGGCTTTAGTTAAATTTAAGTTATGATTAATCTTGATTCAGCAATAAGTGGCCACATTTTTATATAGGTAAATCTAAACTTAATTCATTCACAAGAGAGATAATTATTTTTAATATTGTATAAATGGAAAAGAAAAACCAACAGGTTATAAGCTGACAAGGTACTAGATATCCGGTCTAGTTGCAACACTAGCGTGAAATAATTTTCGATGAATCAGTTATTACATACATGGAATGTTGCATTTTATTCTGATCTTCAATTGGTCAAAAATATAACAAATACAGCTGCCGTCGTTGAAAAATTGCTTAAATTTACATTTACGACATCTTATTTATAAAATAAATTGTTGAGCGATACACATAGTATTAAATATAAATTGCTTTATAATTTATAAAATAAAACCGAGCGGCGATTATATGTATAAGAAAGAGTTGTTTAAAATGTTGATCTTGACAATATATTTCGCTCCTATTCCGAATAATTATCAATATTTCCTGTGCTAATAATAAATGTTCAAATACTTTCGTAAGTCACATTCGAATAACAACGCATTTTTATTTGTGGAAATGTTTCGTTTAATTATCCAATTCTGTAACGAAACCTAGGAAGATGAGTAACAAATATTTCAAAACGAAGCCGGTTTTTTTAGCCACAATGTCCTGCGGATAATCGGTTCCATTTCATTCTTGCTGGTATCCTTTTACTACATAAAAACAGTAAAAACGCACATGTGCCACGCGAGTTCGGTTCTGCGCATATATGTACAACCGTCTCTTGGGAGGAAGTCCTTTCTTTCCTCTTCTGATAATGCAGCCACATTATCAACCAACAGACTCGTTCCATCAGAAAAGCGAATAAATAAATCACAAGTGAACGCTAACGAGAAAGACGTTTTTGGAAAAGTTATTCTTCAATAGATAGATATTATTAGGCAAAATACATTCTTTGCTATCGATGATATTCTTTGCAATATCTGTATAATTTTTGTTTATTACCAGAAGAAGAAATATACGCGTACAATCTTTACATTATATCGTGATAGCATAGGTGAATCAATGTTAGTAATGAAATATTAAAAGACGTTTTTGATGTTCGAGTGTAATAATTTCCAAATGCACTTTTTATTTGCACTTTTTTTGTAGATTTATAGAATATACAGAGTATATCTAATGTACATATACATATACGTATCACTTATTTTATGTTATATAGAGTGATTCAAATAATTGAAATACCGTCTTTTACAAACGCAGTAGTACACTTGAAAAGTGCAAATTTTTAAACAGAGATGCATATTTATTTCTGTGTATATCAAATGAAGTATTGGTACTAGTACCTTGAAATATTCTACATAAAAAGCTATTGGGATAATAATACTTAGATATCCAAAACGAACGACTTAGAAAATAGTTATTTTTTATCAAGATGTATTATATTTTTCATAAAATACGTATAGGAAATCCATAAAAAACCGCATACTTAAGATTTTAGGTCTATAACTTTTTAACTTATGAAGCAAATTGTGTAATCAAAATTGTATGTATTTAATGACTCCATAATAAACATGAAATAGCAAAAGTAAGGTTCCAGAGTTCAAACATGTTCAAGTTTGATAGCTTGCTCGAATCTTTCTCGCCTTATAGGGTAAAAGTCGTCAATTTTAATGTATGTACCATGTAAAAATGCTTATATATGTACAAAATTAAAATTAAATCCGTGTAAGTAGTCGTTTTAAGACACAAGCGCTTCAATATTTTTTTCGCAGAATACTTAATATTTAGAGATATCGAATATAAATTATATATTTTTATCTTAAAACATGCCACTGCACTTTTAGGTGCACCATTATGCTTATGAAAAGTGAGACATATGGTAGAAAAGTAAGACCTTCGTATGTCATTGATAGCTTTCTTCTAATAGTTTTTCAAATAAATTAAACGTATAATTATTGTGAAGTTATATATATAGGCAAGTAAAATGGCATATTATTTAAATAATCGTTTGCAATCATTTTGTTTAATAATAAACAATGATTAGAATTATTATTTCATTCAAACAAATTTAATTTACACAATTTTTACCTTAAAAGTTTTTACACTGATAATAACCAGTGATAATAGAATCTCAAACTAATAATTTATTAAATAAACAGCAAATTTAAAAGAAAAATATGTATTGTTTTTGTCAAATTAAGTCGATTAAGTCAAATTAAGGTAATGCTGAAAATAATGTAAAACATGAATTTTGTGTACACACAAGTCGTGGGAATTGTTGTATATTGAGAAGTCTTGATAAGAACTGTTCAACCTACTAATGATAAAGAACGGAGAAAAACGAATGGCCTCTCGCAGATTAAATAGCATAAGATATATAGTGCCTTTCTGTTGTTTGGACACATAGATTACCATCGACTGAATAAACAAAAAATCCGAATAATTATCAGCACGTCAGATCAACTTCTATCCATATAATTGTTGAAATAAGAATTTTTATTCTATTTATTATTTTTTTTATTATTTTATCTTAAACAGCATTTAATATTTGCTGATATTGACAATATTATCGATTATATTAGGTCCCTTAAGAACATATTGTATAGTTGGTATAAAAGTGATATAAGTCAAAATTAAAATTGATAGAACTATTAATATTTGTAAAAAGTGTTGAAAGACAGTGAAAATGATATCGTTTTATCTAATTCGAACGAAAGTGTGCTATATCCCACAAAAGCGTTTTATTACCTTGTACTTAGTGACATGTTCAAGTTTAATATACAATATTCATATATAGACACTAATAAATCGAAATCCAATACACAAGATTCGCTTTATAGATATATAATAGCTTGAAAAGGGATTGGCACACATTTTTCTATCATTTAATAGTACTTGTACATAATTATAAAAATTTGATAATATGAAAATAAAATGTAGAAACTGCTAAAGAGACGTTTGATCGGAAAATAAGGTGTTGCGTTATATTTGCTAAGTATATATTTAAAAAATGTTAACACACTTATTTTCAACCTCGCAAATATTAAAGCTCTACTTCAATAATTATTCCAATAATCGAACGAATCAAATCTCTTGCAAATATCAATTGCAAGAATTCGGAAACCATTAGCGAATTCATTGAAATATTTTAATAAATTTAGGAAAATTTTATAGAATTACAAACAATAAATGGGATCAATTTTATTGAACGGTTACTCCTGTCGCTACTTAAGAAGATAGTTCAGAAAAGTGATTTTAAGCGAATGGAGAATTTCTGATAAGGAACCCGTAGTTTCGAACTCATGTAACTGTTTTCGTTGTAAACACACCTTTGTTCATAAATTTAAATTGCATCGTTTTTTTTTTCGGATTTCAGTTAGACAGAAAGAAGTTCCATTTCAACTAATATTATTTCAGTATTAGCATAAGTATAAGCTGTTAATATATTTTGGAATATGCCACTTTTCACGAATGAATTTAGATGGCCAATTTTTGTGATCGAATAACAACAAAATTATTCTTTTCCGGAATGAACCATCATCAAAATGTACAAAGTAAACATATTCTGGATTCTGGATTGTGACGTCAATTGTATCACTTTTGTCAACTTATTCTTCGTATTTTAAATTGAGCTACTTTATCTTACTAATTATTTGATAATGGCCTGTTTTTACGCCATTTTCAAATAATTAATATTATGATTTCCGCTACCTAATACTCGATATTTCATGGAAAAAAGTACTATTTTTATAGACGTTACTCCAAACTATGTTCAATATTTTGAACAAATTACTATACATCGAATGTATTAAGTGATCCCAAAAGTTTCTTTCGTTTTATTAGGAAGTAACAGTTGTACAACATTTTATTTTTATATTATTTTATTGAATATGTACGATCCATTTTGTTCCAATAATTAATGTTTTATAATTAATAATATTAGAACAAAAAATAATAATTAATATTTTTATAAATATACTAAAACGAACTACCGCCTAATAGAACTTAGACAAAAATTTGTTTTATCCATTAAAAATTGAATATTTTATATCATAGCCTAATTTTTTCATATTTAGTTTTTCTAAATGTTGCATTTAGTACTTGTAAATTATTAAAAAATGCATAAAAATCTGTAATCTAGTTAATATGACATAGTATTTAAACTGTATGAAGTGAATCTTGAGTTTATTCAAATTTATGAGTACATATTGAACTTGATGTAATCACTCATCGCTAGTTTCAGGAATTCATGTCAATAGATATCGTCTTTTTAACGCCTCTTTCACACAACTGCATATCGATAATAAATTTTATCGTTTACGTTGCACACGACCATTTCACATCGTCATTTAGACTCAAATGATAAATTTGTCAATTTTCATTGGTGCATTCCGATGCAACATCGTAATTGAATGCTGTGAAACTATTATTTCGACCTAAATGAAATGAGTAGTTTACAATATTGATCGCAACTACTTTCTTTGGAGATATTTACAACTTATCACTTTATAAGTACATAATATATACGTATGTTGTAAATGAAATGGCTTAATAAAACATTTAATATTTATATCTTGCCTGAAAATAATATTAATCAAACTATAATTTAATAAATTTAATACATTTCGACCATTTGTAAAAGAAAGTTACAATTTGGTACTTGAAAACTTTAGTTGATAATTATCGACAACTTTTTGTATATTTTTAATATTTGTATGTTCGATGGTGTCTTTCAATTGAAATTATTCCACGCCAACGCAGATTGTTCATTTTTTTAAATATAATTTTTTAGGAAAAGCTGTTATAGCAGTAGTTATATATAAAAAATGTTTATAGCAAATTACTTATATAATAGTAAACCATAATAATACAAACTATAAGAAATGTTCATTTACTTTCTTCTAATCGACAATCCCTTTTCTCAATTATATTGATATATTCTAGAGTAATTATTTAGAAAGCTGCAATCATCTTGGATTTCGATAATTTTTTAATATATTACAAAAATCAACATTTCGAACAACTTTTTCCTTTGCGTGTTATCGTCGGACTCTTAGTTTCCGAGATTTTTGCAAAAAACTGGCGGTATCACTACAATGAATTCTGCTTATAATTGTTTACAAATAATGTCCGTGACAACGGATGACCCAATCTACATAAACTATAAAGATAAGATAAATATAAAGATATAATATAAAGAAATATAAAGATATATATAAGATATAAAATATAAAGATAATGATAAGAATTAGATTCGGATTAAGTGTTATTTTATCTGGTCACCACATCGTGATGCTGCCTAACCCCAATCAATATTTAACGCATACGCTGTCACGGACGCAGAATTATAGCCAGAATTCACTGTGGTTGTACCGACAATTTTTTACAAAAACTAACAATAAGACATATTTCGTATATACGAAAAAGTTGTTCAGATGCCTCCAATAACATATTAAAAAGTCATCGATATCTGAAATGGTGACAGTTTTCGAAATAATTACTCTTAACTTTTATTTTCTTTTTTCCAAAGAATATATTTCACATAAAGCCTTCATTAATTAATACAGAGCAATTCTTTGAAATAGAATTAAAAGACTGGCTGTCTCAATATTTTTCCAGATTATGTTTAGTAATCTCATTAGAACTTGGTAGGATAAAATTAATTTGTAATTAATTACTACATTGTTGCAACTTTTGAAAATAGTTTTGACAACCTTTTGTTATGTGTTCCGGATTGCAATTTTGCATGAATATGAAATTCTGGTCGATTAATGGTTTTCTTGATAATTTGGATTAATTATCACAATTCGAATGAAAATAATAGGTATCCCATGCTCGGGATCAATCAACGGGAGTGTAGATAAATAAATTCCTTAGAAGCCAAACTGATCTCAACTCCATTTCTTACTAATTTCTCAATTACGATATTCAAGTACAGTATACAGTTGATATTTAAGTCTTAAAAAATAAATATGGTATTTCATTTATAAATAACATGATTACTAATATTAATATGAAATATTACTAATAATATAGTGATATAAATAACAGTAAATTTCAAGATAAGTCAAAGAAATAATGCTTGTAATAATGGGATATAATCACTCTACTTTTCAATTTTCGAGTTAGTCAATATAGCTTCTACATGATTCAAATGCACAAATCATTTTCTATATAATATCACTTTCTATGTAACAATGGAAACGAATATATCTAGGCATATCTTTAACATTTCTCATTAATTATAAATATTTAATCAAAAGAAATATTGAACGTCCCAATTACATTATACGAAAATGCCACTAAAAGATGTTTATTAAAACATTTCCAATAATCAAATGATAATCTCAGAAAATTGTTTCGTAAATTATAGATTTATTGCTTATTGTAACGTGCAAAGCGTCACGAGTTTGATGATTCGTTAAGAAGCAGATAATGTTCAAACGCTTCTCATATGTAATTTGCATGATTGCTACGCATTAACTACACAATTCCTGTCCACAGTTTTCCTGTTTCAAGTACGAGAGAGTCCAATTGAAACTAGTATATCTGCGAATCAGGAAAAAACATTCCAAAGTATTGTATGATTCATGCGATAGTGATTTCAAACGTTTTTTTTAGATCGGTCTGTCTTCATATATAGTAGAACTTGGTTTATATTAATTCGTTAAGTATTTAACATTTAACTATGTGAACGAAATTTTATTTACGATTAATACCTGAATTACTGAACGCTGAATCTTTACTATCTGAACTGCCGAGTACCACTCATACCAATTACATGAACGAATGGAATGCATTTGTGTCTATTTATATGTATCGAAATGATTTTTCTCGATTTTTTTTATTACTCGAATTAATTTTTTTCTTTATTTATTTATTTATATTTATATCACGTGGTATTAATTAATTACACGATTATTGTGTTCAAAAAATTCATTTCCAAAATCATAAGGTTCGAAACATTATTATATGTATATTTATGAGCAAATGTTTGGTGGAGTCCATTTATATGAACGTAAACTCTATCAGCTGTTCGAAAAATCACAGATGTTATAAGAAGGGAAAATTAAGTGAACTTGTACTACATACATACAATATACGAATGACCTGGTTATACGAATCAGCTTATCTCCAACAGATTTGTATAAATGGTATTTTACATTATAGTATAAATAGGTTTATAAAAATATTCGCGGTTTATGAATATATTATGTTGTATGAAACATTTTGAAATTTCATTAACGCGGTTATGAGTATGAGACCCGGCTATCTTTGTTATATTGATAAAGTTAAAAACAGAACTGTAAAAACACACACACACACACACACATATATATATATATATATAAGAATAAAGTTTTATTTTTCAATTCTCCTACAATTATTTCCTAACTATAAATCTCAGTATGAGGAAAGGCAAAATACGAGGAAAGAGTATCTTGGATAAAATTTAACCAACTAACTTAATAAAACTTGAGCACTTAGAACAGTTTCATTAAAATTTGTATTACATTCGAAAAAGGAAGTCAATCAACATTTAAACATATAAGGTGATACTGGAATATAAGGAATTTATTCAATATCACAGAATCTAAATATCCAAACAAACGAAGCGGTACGTATAACGAAACAAAAAGAAAATAATATTAATAATAACTCCTATAGAATATAATAATAATTCCCTAAAGAAATAACCCTAAATAAGTACGACTATACAATAAATAAACGAAAACAAATAATCGAGTAATTGAAAATAAATGATCTCTCATATGAAAGATTAACAAAGTTATTTAATTATATTAAGTTGTGGCTAGTTCGCATGATCAAGGTTGTTCAATTACATGATCTTACATATTTGCTATAACGTATTTGTTATATTTATTTGTAAAGTAATAACTTCCCATTAAATAATTTATACTTCAATTGCATTTCAAACAAGTTAATAAATGATTCTTTTACTACTGTTATCTTTTAAATCAACAAATCTCTATTTAACTTCCATTTCCCTAGTCGTATTCATAAGACTATGAAATATAACAAATATCCGCGATCCAGTTCTTATTAATTGTACAGTGTCGTATCAATGATAACCAGTGTCCCAGTGATAATGGTTCAATTGACAAGGAGGCGATTTTATGTGGGAAAGTAAGTCGAAAATATAAAATAAAATTTTTCCATAGAACGCTTCGTTTTTGAACAAATGAAATTTGAAAAGTTATAAAGTACGCATGGCAAAGCCAATTCTTAACTATGCATGTTCAAATACTATTTTCTTGGAAATGAGATCTTAAACAGAAAAATGTTATTTTTCACTTATTCTTTTTCGTAGAATGATCTTCTGCCAATTGTTTACTTATCTGCAGCCGGTATTTAGTTAGATAAGTTCAGATATATAACAAAGAAATTTCCAAATTTGATTTTATCGAAAACAAAGCGTCACGCCGTATGAAAGAATGTTATTTTATATTTTCACTGAATTTTTTCACGTAGAATTACGTTTTTACCGATTGTACCATAATTACTGGAACACCTTGTGTAGTAATATAGTAAATTATTGTGCAGTAGGGCCCACAGGTAAGCGATTGAAGTTACGACGACATGTGGCACGTTACAGTAACCTGTTTTCACAAGCGTGACTCAATGATGGCCACGTGATTGTGACACCTCACTGAACAACGAATCGATTGCCAGGAGAATATAGACGACAGGCAAACCAGCATTTACCTCGATGCAGCACGAGCACAACGAGTAACACGATTGATCTTGAAATTTGTACCATTTTCATCTTCTCTATTTGTTATCACACTGTGCACCTTCTTATTTATTTACTCTATACTCTCTCTTTCTCTTTCTCCTGTCATTTCATATTTTTGTAAAGAAGCACTTATATAGTAAGGCAACCTCATTCACATGGAAACACTCGTCGGAACGAATACACGATACTACACGACTAAAGCATTCCACGCGCGCTTTCTCACTGAAGAACCGAGCGAACGAACGGGTTACGCACGTTCACGATTCCATGAACAAAGCCCCACCCGGACCGATTCCTTGCTCTCTGAGTTATCGGTGACGACATCATCCAGGAGACGACGTTCTTCTCCTTCATTTGCTCTAATGATCAAAGTTAATCGAGTGAATCGAAGCTCCGAAGTCGCCAATGACGATTTATATCAAGATTGAGTATTGTCAAAACAAACTTTCATTTAAATAATTTTTCAAATTGAAATGTTGACTTTATTTGTTATTTGCTTAAATAACGTTATTTCGATAATAATATGGAAAATAAATGCTTGGAAAATAAATTATTTGATTGAATAAATATATTTAGTGTTTTATTTGATATATCTACCATCAATCACAAAAGTCTATATGCGCTTCTCGAATATATTATAATAAAAACGTTAGCTTTAGGAACTTTTTTGATAGATTAAGATATAACGTTGTTAAAATATAACGTAATTTATTTACTTTCAGTTTCATTAAGTAAAAGATATAAATTACAATATTATAAAAATTACATACGTCTGTAATATCTGCATGAAGTTATAAAAATAATAGGCTTAATATTATATTATAATTTTATGCTTAACCCTCCTCCCCTTACGTAAACATCAACAATATCCTGAAATTTCCTTAGCATTAGAAATATTGAAGGTTTCGTAATTTCTACCGTAATTTTATCTCAAGAATTTTATGAAGTAAATATTTTAATTTCTTTTTAGGAACATTAGTAATAATGTGCACAGTAATAAAGGTGTTGCCATGTAAGCATAAATAATTTTGTAACAAAGTGCGTTTCTAATTTCTTTGGTAAATTAGGTACATATAATTTGATAGGTATATGTGATGGGCTTTCCTGACTAAACATAAATATCAGTTATTTAATTTCACCAAAAATATATAAAGGTATTTATCTATGGTACACAGAATTTTTACTCGAAAACTTTGATATGTAAGTCTACGTATACACATTCTGTTTAATATTTACTAATGATCGCGTTACTTGATCCGATGAAATATTTTTAGTGTCTAGTTGTTTTTAAAGTGTTTAAAGTGAATATTTTTCGTCAATAGATATACAGTGGCTACAAAAAATATTGACAAAAAATCTAAGGATATATGTGAATATTTTTTGCTGCTCTACTCTATTCCTTATGCGTTAAAAGCAATTACATATAATAGAATACTGCTTAGCGCGGTGTTCGTGTATGCGATTGCGAAATTGCTTTAAAAGGCTTTATATATGTTAACGCGATGGTAAATTCTAGAGGTACACAAGCATATTATTACCTTAAACATACAAGGTAATAATTGATTTATTGTTCTTGCTTTCTGTGCTTGTTTTCGAACTTGGGTTTTTGAACTTGACACAAAGATTATCCATACGTATTAACCTTTTTACGAGAAGAAACATTTCACCTATTATGTGAGATTATTTGTATATAGAATTATCTATGTTGCTTCAAAAAAGAATTTATTTTACTTCTTGCGCTGTGGATCCCATATAACTTTAAGAATTCGCATAAAGCAGAGCATGTCTGCCATGTTGCAGGGAGTCACATCGTACTTGTTGTAAATTGGTCTATAGTAATCAGAAAAAAGTTTTCATCATCGATAATGGTTACTGATAAACAAATAAATTTCCATTTATTCATACTGATTAATATGAACAGCGGATATGGTAAGTAAGCTGGTAATAATTGATTATGATAACTAAAAACAATTTCCGTCATTGATAATGAATACCGGTAACTAAAAGTTGTTATTATATGATGTTTATATTATATATAATAGTTATTTCTAACTAGAACACTTAAAAATTAATATTCTTTAACCATCCAATTTTTTTTTAAATCTCTTAAAAATGTAATAATGTATTCTACTGTTTTCCGTTTAAATAAAGATTAATTTTTTCTCAATAGCTTTTTACTAATTGTGATTTTTTAACGTTGATAATAATAGATAATGATGATTATTCCGTTTTCAAATTTAAACCTGTAAATATAATTATACAAATAATTCTACATAGTATTTTTTATCTTTTTAAATCTATCGTTTTATATCTTTAGTTAGAATGATATATCTATCATTTGCTAAATATTATAAGGAGTACTATTGTGTATTTTATACATTTTTGTATATTATGTGAATTCTCTATCTATCAATGGTAATAGCATAATCTATTAAACTCATATTGTAATGTATTTAGGGGTCAACGTAATTGCCACTTATTACTAATGTGCAATCTGTATTAAATGTTCAAGCATTTTATTGTATGAAGCTTCATTTATGAATATATTGGTATTGAAAATTTATCCACTATACTTATCTACATTATATATTTTCTTTCAAACATTTCAAGGAAGAAAATATAGATCGGAAAAAATCTTGGGAAAAATTTAGAAGTAATATACAGAACATAATTATGTTGGCAGAAATAATTTCTAACAATTGAAGGTTTTGTAACAATAAGAAAACAATTTCAATATTTAAACTGTATTTATTGCAAGAGAAAGATATAGAATATATATCATATTCAGAAGTAGAAAAATTCACTACTGCGAATATTAGTTGATTGTAAACCTATATTCTAGATTTTAAACTTTCACGATAATCAGATAACATATATTCTGTGATTCTTCTGATTTCCATAGTGCCTTTGATATACATAGAGAGGAAATGAGAGTACTCACGCCCGTAGGTTTAGCTATTCCACAGTATAGGTGCTACACCATGCGGCCAAGTGCTGAAAGTATTCCACGCTAGCATATACAAGAACCTATTTAGCTCCATCGCAAACGACGTATATTCACTGTGGTTACACACTACAAGATCCTTTCATTATACTGTTCGACGGAAAATTTTTTACGTTTTTATGCTATTATTTTATATTATATTATCTATATTTTATATTTTATAGTATATTATTTATATTATATATTATTTTATAATTATATTATTTATTTTATATTATTTTATACTCCATACGTTTTTATTCTATCTACTTATTTTCACGACCGTAATCAAACGTGATTATGTTTCTCATGTATCGTTTCTCACGTATGCCGATGTTCGTTTGCATTGGGTCTGCTCGTCAGTATCGACGTTGTATGTGAATACGATTCGTTGGCAACTACTTGTTGACTAGGCTACATAGCCAGCTCGATTTTATCGTTATCAATCCTATCGATTGCCATGTAGATTAAAGCCTCGTTTCAAATTGTAATATAGAATTTCCACGATTACTTGAATTTTTTAAACAATACTCTTCTCATAGTTAGATGCCCCCTTAAATAATTTTACTAAAGAACTGGATCATTCCCTCTTACATCTCCATCCACGTTTTCATGACCTGTGTGCGTATATCATATCACGATTTAACAACAAGTCGCGATCAGTCTCAGTAATACCGATCGACCGTCACAATCAAATTATTCCGCCAATCCATTAGTACGTCTCACCCATATTTAGATAGCTAAATCATTCTCTAATGAAGCAGAAATTTACAAAGTTGTAGTACTTGTAATTACGATCGACGATCCAATCAGTTTACCAACCACTTCATTTTACGGATATGTTCGTTCTTGCGTTTAGGTTCTGTTCTTCCATAAGATCCCGAATTGGATACCGATCGTTTTCTGCTCTTTTTCGAACTTTCTGAATCGTGAATTACGACACATTGAGGTGAAATATCAATTTCACATACTGTATGTGATGTTTCTGTAGAAAAATCTACCCGCGGACGAAACAATCGCGGTCCGTGTATGAAATTTGTATAAACATTTTTTATATGTGCTGTTATTTCTTAATTATTTATAGAGGCAAAGGATTAGAGGAAACATACACTCGAAAATTTCATAAGGCGGTTTTCGATACGTTGTTAAGGATTTTAATGAGTAGGCAGATATAATGTTTAATCTATAATTTTTCTTACAAAACATTGTGCAGGATGATTTACGTCTTCAAGTGTCATAATTTTCTTCTCTACTTATTATTAAGTAGCTGCCCACATATCGTTCGATTTGAGGATACTTGTGCATCTCGCTGCTTAGGCCTACTTTCGTTCGTGTAAGGAGGTTTGCTCGCGCACAGGGATATATCGCTTCATTTTTAATTGTCAATAACTTAAAAAAAAAGCCGAAAAAGCAATTTTTGAATTCTTGATTTTCATCTTATTTTAACTTCAAAAATCATCCCTCAAATTTTTTACATAGCCGAATAACCTGTATATTATATGTTGCGTTTTAATATACAACTGGTTTCTGTCTTGTAATAAGCAACTTACCAATCGCGAGCGTGTTACTTATTTTCTGGCAAAACTGTAATTAATTGTTGAAAGTATAAAAACAAAAAAGGTACTATAGTGTTCTAAGTAACCTTGAATAGGTCATAAATAAGAAGGGAAGAGTGAACCACTTCTTACAATTCCTAAAATACATAAACCTGTCCCAACTAATCTAGCAAAATCAACATATACACTGTCATTGATATCTGCTATACGTAATATGTTCATTATATCGTACGCCTTTTTGATTATCTAATAGCAGATTAATCTAATATACAGATTATACAAGCTTATCGTATCCATCCGTGCGTCTTATAATATTAAATTGCGGATTATGTTTATATATCCTTCTATACATATACATTAATTTATTATTTCAAAGTTAACGAATTCTTACTGATCACTACACAAAAAATATATATGAAATACATATATACATATACAATAACATATATTTATTACATTAATTTATATATAATTATACAATATATATAATACAATACATTATTAACATGTATATATATATATATATATATATATATATATATATGTACATAGTAACTTATATGTGTAAATATACTTAAATTAACTTACAATAATCTGACGTAAAATTTAAAAAATTTTTTAAATCTGATTTAAAATTGAGTAAGTATGTTGTCTAGAAAGTTCCGTGTTGCGACTGACTATATCTGTCGTTTGTCGCTCGTTCTCACCATGAACATAACACTTCGAAAAATCTATAAATCGTAAAAGTCTTGTGCGTATATTGAATGTGAAACCTAACTAGTAACTAATACCCTTAAAGATGGATGCGACCATAAATAAATAAAATAAAATTAAAAAATATTTAATAATAGATATCGAACAATATTCTTACAGTTATTCTGGTATATACTGTTTGTGTTTCAATAAATTACAGGCACTTTGTCCAATTTTCAGTTGTTGCGTTCAGTGCAATATTTTAAAGAAAATTATTGTAATGCTTGATAAAATAAATTACCAAAACACATTAAACGCGTTCATACAAATTGTCATCAATACGAAGAGCAGCATCGTGCACTTAACAGAATAGAAAACATTTTCAACAATTTCTAAGGCAATAAAATTTGTTAAAACAATGAATTCGTAATTCATGGCCATGGGCTCGAATTCGTGATCGGACAAAATTTCTCGGTTCGAACCCCAAATTTCAATCGATTTTCGGTCGGTAGCCCTGCAACTCAACTTATTTGTAATTGTATTATTTATTTCTATTGTACTTATTTCAATCTGATTTCTGGTGATTTGGAATCCATCTAAATCTGTAGATCTCACATGTCTCGAATTGTTCTAAAAATCATTGTTATTTACTCTGCATATACGTACTGAAACATTGGAATACTAGCGTCTTAACGCTGAAAACAAAGCCCCTTTAAAATTTTGTACGCAAGTACCACAATGACACATGTCTATTATTTAACCTAAAGTAGTCGCTAATAATCTTGCAACTAATATGGCTTTAAATACTAATAATAACAATATTAACATAAAAATAATAAATAAACTAATAACAACGTAATAACAAAATTTATGTAACTTTTGTTAAGGAGTCGAACCAAAATCCGATTTGTACTCGAGTTGCGCGGATCGTGATCGCAGGTATGTAGCGACTGAATACGGTGCTGAGCAAATGCTGCTGCGACGTAGTCGCTGTTGGTCGTTGCGATTGTTAGACGATCCTTCCTTCGATCTTCTTCTGTTCTTCTATCTTTTCTTTCCCTTCTTCTCTCACAAGACGTGGAACAAACAATAACACGCGCTTGTCACCTTTGTCAATCACTAATGATTAACCGTTTTATCGTTCCATCAACTTCCGAATTCAACTATTATGACTCTAGAATAATATAGATTATTATTTTTGCAGTGATAATAGCATGTCAATGTTGATACAGAGACTTTTCTTCGGGTGATTCGTAGAACTGCACTTATTACCAAACAACCGCTGTATGTCCCCGTCAAGATATTTTCAACTATCTAAGTTGATAGCATTTCGCGCGCTACAACTTTATATTTTTAATCATTTATGAAAAATTTTGGGATTCAAAAATGCACAGACTACACATAATATATAAAACATACAACATACCCAAAATAGTACTCATTATAATATTTAGTACATAAAAAAATTTTGTATTTGTATATCTGTTTAGTTACATTTATGAAAAAAAAATTGATACATAATGACATAAGATACATAATATGCACATAAATGCACATTAATAATAATTTATAATTATTATATTATATATTATTATATTATATTATATATCATTATTATATTATATATCATTATTATATTATATTATTATAATAAGTGCGTAACATGTACTGATACAACAATGATACAGATGGGCTACTTTGTATAAATGTACAATAAATAGCAATTTGGTAATTTTCAAAAATAAAGATGTCGTTATGCTTAGATACAAACATATCGTAAATATGTCAATGTAAATTATATCAAGTCATTAGGATACTTGAAGATTGTCTCTCGAAAGATAAACTAATCAATTGCAATTTTTATAAATTTAAGAACTTCGTTACTTGGGTAAATGATTAGTGAAAAAAAGTGACTTATTTTCATAAATTTATTTGTTATATATATACAGATATCATATAAATAATGGTAAATTCCGAGGTAAATTTAAACAAATAATATTTATGACATCATTACATCATTATAATATCCCTCGTACATTTCAGTTTATGGAAATACATAATCAGTGGCTTCTAAATGCTTCTTTAGTACTAGTTTCCAGTCTTTCTGTTCATATTGATAAATGAAAAATGAGAATGTATGCAAATACTTTTTTCAACTACTGTAAATAACCCTCTTTTATTCTATTGAAATAAAGCAAAACTTAGTATCGATTATTATTAGAAACACTACAAACTTTTGGGGAAGACTAGTAATATTTACTAAAACATTGTTTCTGGAACGTAGTGTGTATATATGTATAGTGTGATATGTATAGTGTGTATATATGTATGTGTATATAGTGTGAACGTTGTGTATATATATAACTCGTTCGAAAATCAACATTGATTGTTAACATTGGGTCATTAAGGGCCATAATGATTTAAAATCCAATCCAATCCAATTTAATTAGGGCCATAAAGGTTTAAAATTAGGTCATCTCGTTTTAAAATTTCTAATTCCATTCTATTTTGTTACTCGTATTAATATTTATCATTGAGAATGTAAAATATACAATTAAATTAATTATTTTATCATAGTTATCTATATTAAATTAAATTTTATTAAATTAAATTAATTAAAAATTCAATATATCAACTAATCCCGTGATGTACATTTTTCCAGTTATTCTCGACCCAGTTATATTTCTAACGCTAAAAAATATCTTCAATTTGGATAAAATACACAGATCGGTATGCAGGATTTCTCATTAAATTTTACATTAATTATTTATCAGTATGAGAGTACAATTGAAATATGAAAATTCGCAGATTCCAACAGGATTAAAAGATTAAGATACTATCTCTAAATTCTGTCCATCGTGACTCGTAATACACGAAACACAATTTCCATCGTTAACATTTACTACATTTATCGCATAAAGACTGTTATCAATCGCTTTATCTTTGTTATTATATGCATCTTCATCTCTCTGCTGATACGAACTTCCGTCAGGCAGATCTTCGTTCGATTGACATGATTTTGAACCTTCTTCGTCACACATATTAAACCTTTTTAGATCGATGTTTGTGGAAGCTGGAATAACTTGCTTTTTTTCTAGTTTCTTGTTTATGGTCTGTGCTTGTTGTTTGGTTGATAGGTCTGGACAAGAATCTTCGATAAATCTTTCTTTGGAGCAGCATTGAGAGGAACTGCAGTGCTCGCCATGACAACGTATTAAACAACCGGCTTTTTCCGTATTTGGTCTCAACTGTTAAATTAAGAATTAATAAAATAAGGAAAATAAGGTAAGAAAGATTCTTTTTGTTTTTTACTTTAGTGTTAATTGCTTAAGTATTTAACACATCGTAGTAATGAACATAAGATAAAACGACAATATTTTGTTACTCAGATTTATAGAAGAAACAACATAATGCTCAAACAACATAAAATGGCAATAGCATTTTCTTTTTATTCATTCTCAATCTATAAGAATCAGCATTTTATAGAGTTGTGGCACTTTTAATGACCTTTCAATGATCTCAAATATCTAAATCTTAATTATTTTAAGTTACGATAATTTTGCGAAATGATATTTCTACTATAATTGTCACTTTTTAAGTTTGGTTTATAGTTTTTAGTTAACTTATGACAATATTTGAAAACTTTTACTATATGGTAAGATTAATCGATAGGAAATACGAAACAAAAATATTTAATAGAAAATTTCGTCAAGAAAGAAATATATTTTCCGGAAACAAACAATAACCATTTATCATTCCAAGAATAAAAACGTTCATTATCAACGTACAAACTTACATAGCTATTTTTGACAATATAATAAACATTCGATGTAAAGTATTTTATTCAAAATATACATACTAAAAATTATTATAATTCCTAGGGACAATTTTCTGAATATCGCTCTTTATGTCTTTGGCTAATAAAAATCATAATAATAATACATCGAAAGTGCTATAAACTACGACCACTAACAAATAGTTGTCGAAAGTGACACAACTCAAAATATGAACCATAAGTATCGAACAATCCATGAGAGAACGATTTCTTTTACTTAACCACGAAAATTCAACATTTTTGTATAGTTCAATAACTGGATTAATAATTTGGCACTATGAAAGTTATAAATATGCTGGATTATCGTAATTTTAACATATATATGGGTATAATATATAATCTTGTAGATATATAATATCAATTTAGATTTTACATCATATTTATACAAGTTTGATTTTTTAATATTCTATTTTAGAATTCATGCCTGTTTAAAAATATTTGCTTACATACCTTATAAAATTCCGGCTGTATTGTAACTTGAGTTATTCCTATCTGTATGAAAAAGGCTGTTACTTCGTCGGTAATACTGGCATAAACCTGTGCAACAAAGTGTTATTCCTTATTCAATACACCCACTAAATGCAGTAAACTAATGATGGGACCAAGTTTGGATATGAACTAATTTATTCGAATCAAATCCAATACTAAGATTTTACTCCATAGAATTGAATACTACTAATAACATGCAGAGTGTCCTCAAAATCATGGTACAACTGGACGGGTGGTGGTTTTACATGCAAAAATAAATCGAAAAATGAAGAATATTTTTTCATTTCAGGCTTCATTTTCGAGAAAAAATGATCTCAGAAATTCCTCAGATATCCGTGCATTAACTGCTTTCAAGGTATGATACCTGTGTTTCTACTCGTGTTTTTATTATTAAAGATGCACAATGTTGCGATTGTATAATGGTTCGTCCATTGTAAGTAAAGTGCTTGCGAAGTATTGGATCGTCGCAAATTGATTTCGAAGCTTGGAAGGACTACTGCTTGCACCTTCCAAAAATCTACTTATAACCACTTTGATGTTCGAACAAATCGAAACCTTTATAAGTAGTAAGAAGTCATGAAAGTCAGAAAGGCATTGCTAGGCTTTATTAGAATTTCATTAAATTCTTTTAACTAGACAAATTTCCTAGAAATTATAGACAATAAATAAGATTCCTATGAATATTATTTGAACGTTTGCATTTGTAACAAACCGGGGAAAATGAATTTAAGCGAACGGGGAATTTCTGACAAAGTGCTGGTATAGTTTTTGACCTATTCGAGTAGCATTTGACTGTACATAAGAGTACCTTTCTTTATTTAGTACCAGCCAAAGTACTCGTAGGGGATTCGATTCTTTTACATTTAAAGTTAAAGTTCAAAAGTTTAATCTTAAGTTTAAAACTTGAAAAAGTAGCAGTTCGTTTTCTCAAGGCTCTAATCTAATTGGTTAGTGTTCGAATCTACTTGCGATGTATTTGAACCCATCACTGCAGAAAACTCACCATTGGATCCAAGAATATGATGTGAACCGTAGAGATTATCTTCTGCCCTGTTAATTGCCAAACATGTAAGTCGTGCACGTTCACGATACCAGGAAAAGCTTCTAGTAATTCTCTCTTAAGAGAATCAATGTTAATGTGATTAGGGATTGTTTGCAGCAGTATCAGCCCAGATTCTTTCACTATAATAAAAGTTGTCATGATCAAATTAAAAAGTGCTTTGCTAGAAATTGGATCAATTTTGAATGGAATAAAAATTGAATTAATCAGTTGAATCAATCACGATAATTAATGTTAATATAATAAAAATTGTTTTGTAAGACAGCAAGAAATATTCTTTGATTTAAACAGAGTCAAAGTATGAGACGATTAAAGTATTTAAGAGTTCAACATAATTACTATACCCAATCCTATTTTATAACTGAAGAATCTTAACAACCATTTCTTATTCCTTTATCCTTGTCACGAAACGCGAGAAAATAGAAAAAATTCTGTTTAATACTCAAACTTCAAAGTATTGCTTCTAAATTTTTAATTTTTTTAATTTTCGATATTTATTTTTCATTTTACTTCATACAAACACACACACACATTTATATATATATATATATATATATATATATAATCACACTCATTCTAATTAGAAATCTTTTTGGTTTCTCTGTTCAAATAGGCAGGATGATCAGAATCATGTTAATCAGAATCGGATTAAATGCCTTATAATCGAGTAATTTTTACCTATTTCAACGATAGGTCGAACATAGAACCAAAATATTTCCTTTCGAAAAAGCTATGTGCGAATAAAGTTTCATTTGGAAATATTTATTATATCTAATATTACCAATCTAACATCTTTTCAATAATTCTTTATTTACATTTTAATACTTACTATATGAATAGCTAAGTGCGAAGAGTGAAATGGCTGAAATAATTGCGAAAAGCGGATCGATGTATTTGGCCACGTTAGAATCGGTAAAATATACTAAAATGGACACGAGAATAACAAAAACACAGCCCAAAGCATCACGACACGTTTCTCGTAGACCTTGGCTTTTTGGTATACCCAGAGGACTTCGCCTAGTTTGCGAAGATAACTGTTCTTCACCCTCTTTCGCTTGCTGCGAACTGTTCCTAAAAATAGATAACGCATATCTTATTATTAGTTTCGGAAATTTTCTATATTTCTTTTGAGTTTGGATTAGCCAAGAAAATATATGTATATAATAAAATTATAATTAGAGTGCACATAAATATCTGCAAATTCATATTTTTATGAACATAGTTTAAAAAATGGAACCCAGATGGAAATTTATTTTATCTACTGAGTCATATGAACAAACAAATCTAAAGCTAAAAGTAAAATCTTTTCGAAAAAATATAATGATACATATTTTCGAAATACAATGATTTTATTTTTCATAATCATAATAAAAAGATGTAATAAAATATTACGCTGTATATAAATGACTTTTACTTGCACACTTGTAGAATTATTTTGCTACTGACAAGCGCTTTACCTTGATCACTTTTTAATTTTTTAATTATAAATCAAATTAAGGGACCCCTTCTAAACTTATAGAAAGGCTTTTGACTCTAATACAACTTACATAACATTTAAATGGTAAATGTATATAACAGTAATGTAATAAATAATGAAATATATAATTGCTACTTGTTTTAGTAGGAAATTTAAATTTATAATTTGTTAATCTATTTTCATTTTTCTATTTGAATTCTATTGTGTAAAAACATGTATTTACGTAGTCTAACATACGCAGTCTAATTATACTGTTCAATAAATTTTAATGTCTTTTCGATTTTGTAACCTTCAGTAAATGATCCTCGTACACTTTTGTGAACTAAACACAAATATGAAACACGTTTTTTTCTTCGAATCTACAGTTTTCGAAAAAATCAATTTTGAAAAAAATTGCAAATTTTCAACTTTGGAGATATTTTGCGCTTGTAGAGTAGAAGCTATGCAATTGATTCAAATAGACTCTACTAAAACGCGCCATTTTTTCGCTTACATTTCTCAATTTATTCCAAAAGTTCTAGCAAAAAATCTAACCATAATACGCCATAGAGTAGATATTTTCGTTATGAAAAGTATCAAGCGAAACTAAAAAATCATATTTTGTTTCCAATATAAAAGCGAAGCAGTTTGACGAAACACGTGGCAACGGCAGTGATACTCAATGTTAGATGATGTCTCGCCTGCCGTTCGGCCTAATGGAATCGATAGACGCGCACGGTCCTTAACCATCGAAATTCAGTACCATTGCCGCCGCCACGTGTCTTGTCAAGCTTCTTCGTTTTTACGCTTCTACGTTAAAATCAAAACATGATTTTCTAGTTTTTCTTCATGCTTTCCTGAACCAAAGTATCTTATCTATCACGGGCTAGTGTTGGGTGCGTATTAGGCGCCCTTTCTGCATTCATCATTATTTAAACACATTTAAATGTTTATAATGCATTAACAATACATATCATTTTGTTCAAAAGAGTCCACAGAACTTTTTCATCCCAAACGCAATTCGGTAGCTGCTACTCTAACAGCAAAAAGAACGGTTTGCAGATTCGTGTTTATCTCACAGATCTACAAGAATCGTCTACTGAAGTTTGCAAAATTAGGTACGTATTGAACAGTATTATCATATGGCATGCAGTCATTATAGTATTATTACATACCGTCGTAGTATCACATCTCCATTCATTGTAACGTGGAGAACAAGACCCTGATTGAAGGTGTATCCTCCAATTAGTATGTAACAAAAAGCATTAAGGAGGATGCCACACGCGCCAATTGTGAGAACAGGCATCGGGTGGTGCATTTCATCCAAATGATCTATATGCACCAGGGTTTGTAAAGCTTCGACCAACAAAGAAAAGCAAAAAGACGCGAGAAAAACGCAACAAATAAGCATCGTAACGATATCTATTCTCGCCCAACCAAACGTATTCTTCATCCTCCTATCCGATCGTGATTGCTGAAAAATAAATCTTTTTGTTCTTTCACGTATTTTTTAAATATAATTTAATAAATAGTTCTCCAAGTTTTGATCATGCTTTTAATTATGCGTATTTAATTATGCGTTGTAGTTAGACATCGCATGTCGATGCGATGTCTCGCCAACATTACTATTCACTTCTTTGGAATAGATCTGAAGCAGTTGTTATAGGTGAGCGCCAGAACAGGAAATTAAACGATAAGATCTGAAACAATTTCTACTCTGAAGAAGCAAACTGTAACGTTGACGAGGTGTCAGCACAAAGTGAGACAGACGATTAAGAACACGATCGAAACCTAGAAAATCATAAATATATCATCCAATCGTCATGGAAGCCTAAGATCTAAATAATATTTTAATAAAGTTTAAAATGATAGGGGATAATAATTGGAGCCTTGAATTCTATAATGGAGTAGGTTCACCAATATTTTAAGAAAATTAATTTTCTTTAATTCATTATATTCTTCATAGATACATCTTTGTTATATTTACATTTGTAACGTGGTTACATAACCATCCTTTTTAAAAAAAAATCTTGGTAAAACCAAACGTTGTTTTGGAAATCATCGAATAATTTATTGATATTTAACAAACTAAATATTTATTTTTAATCACTGTCCCAATTTCACTTTTGGAATCTCTGTTTGCAAGCTTTTCGGTCTGTTGGGTATATTTCTCTATTAAATTTTCAAAGCAAGAACGACCTGATTACAAATTGAATTATTTTATTTTTACCTTTGTTTTCGTCGACAAAGACGTCGTAGAACCGCGTTCATCGCCATTTATGCAAATTACTGAATTTCGTAAAGAACTGGAAATGCTATTTTCACTATGACTGATGCTGCTTTGACGATGACTATACTACAAAAAAAATATATGTTAATACTTAAATTGATTATTATTCTTTATAAATTAAATAAAAAATAATAAATATTCATGCTCAATAAAAAGATATTTTAAAATACTTTTGAAATAAAATTCAATACAAAGTTCTTTCTCATTATTGTTTTTTTTGATCAATAATGATTGTCGCATTTTCTAATAGTTAAAGTTTAGCTATATTCCTGACAAAGTAAACAAAATGTTGTTCGTTTTATACGAAATATTAGACAAATTTTATGAAGTTTTCATATTATCTAATAATAGTGAGATTGACGGGAGGTACAGAATCAAGAATAATATAAAAGAATCAGTATTTTGGGATATAACGGAAAATACCAGAAGATGAGGGCAATAACTACTTCAGACTAAATCATCTAAGAAGGAGGGAGCAAAGGACCAAAAACTAATGGCGAGGTTCAGACGTGCAAACGAAGAGTAAGGAAGCAAATTTTAGTTTGAAAGAGAAAGAAAGAAGGTATAGACTGTATGAGGGAGAAAAGAAATTGTAGAGTACTGAAGAAGTAGATGCAAGGAAATGAAGGCAGAAAGAAGAGGAGGAAAGAGAATATGTATTAGAGAAATGCGGTTCAAGAAAGGGCTGGATAAAGAAAATAAATAGAAAAATGAAGAAAAGGGAAAAGGTGTAAGGAGGATAGGAAAGTATGGAGAGGAAGTATACGAAGAAGATAGGGAATGAGTTAAAATAACTGATAGAGAAAGAGCCATACAAAGAAAAGGAGTGCTGTACAATGCGATACTAAAAATAATAGGAATATATGGCGAACACGACCATAGATGATTTAAGTCTCAAGACAAACGATTATATTTACTATATGTAGACGTATATAGGTTATGTTAAATTACTACTATGTTTTAGAGTTATATGTAAGCGATTTACTGATAAAAGCAAATATAAGGATGTAAAAACAAACCCCCTCAAGGCCCGAAAGAGCAAATGAGCTATCAATAAATGATACTATCTGTTGATTATAATATAATAATAGAAATATGAAATTGATATGAATTCTATAACTTAGTGTAAGTATTACTTTTTATAACGATAAATCACTAACATTAATTTATTTCTAATTAGTTTATATAGTTGTAAATAATTGTGTTCTGAATTATAAACATTTGAAATCTAATTTATGCTTTCTTAAACAAATAAGTTAATCGTGTACGTTATTCAATTTTGTAAGACTTGTTTTACAAAGTAGATAATAACATGCATATGTACGATTAACTTTAATTGAATACAAATTAAGATTTTTATCATCATGGGATAAACATGATAACGATAACACAATCTACTCTCCTCTATTATGACTATGTACTCTGCGCATGTTTATACTAGATACTATTATATTAAACGAAAAACAAACTATATCAATTTCAGACATTTCATTCTGGAACACTTAGCGTAAGCGGCTTTAACCAATCACCAGCCAATTTTAGGCAATTGTATTTATGACACACGATTTTTTTATCGTCTATTCAGTTTGTTTTAATCGTTGTTCCGTTTCTACTTATAATTTTTTTCCCATATTTTGTATTAACTATTTATTTTTGCTGTATATTTTTAAATAGTATTTACAATTTCAAGTAATTCTGAATTTTTTTTTAGTGTATAATTTGTAATATTTCGTTACAACGAAAATAGGAAGTGAAGCTATATGTGTTTAATAAAATATTATTAAAGGGAACACCTATATTTACTTATGCTATCTCATAAAAAATTTTGATAATTGTAGAAGCAAGTTATATGGGAAGAGAAACATTTTGTTGAGTTTTGCTATAAAGCATAGATCACGAAATTTTAACTAACTCATAAAGACAAACAAATTTTCTTCTACATTTTCATTCTTCTTATTCCTTATTAAAGTAAATAAAATTATGTCAATTACCTTTGGATATTTTTTCGCGATATCATGTGCATTTTGCAAAGTTATGGGCCTTTAAATTTTCTATGGAAACATAACGCATAAACACCTACAGTCTAATTACAACTAACCTACTATTATTTTTTAAACATACATTATTTAATCAACTTAATTGCAACAATCAGTAGATAATTTTTTATAAAATAATGATGAGTGATGAATACACGTGTTTTGTTTAATAATATTTGCCAACTAGATTTAGTTTTGTTTTAATGAAACATTATAAATTATATGCTAACGAAATTCATGATTATTAAAAATTATTATTAATTAATTAAAAAATGGAGTAAATTGTAAATATAAATAAGAAAAAAAGTAAAAAATAGTTTGAAGATCGAAAAATCATGCGCATCATCGTGCTATGATAAAATTAATCAACTTCTTTGAAATCAAAATCCTTCAGTGTTTTTCTTTTTTTCTGATAACGAGATAACAGATTTCTGAAGCATCAATCCAATGGTACAAACACACGTTAAGTTTTTACAACGAATTCAAGATGTCACCGATTTGATAGATAAAAAAGATGAAAAAATTATTAAAATAGATCACATATAATAAAGAATGGAAAAAGAATGTGTTATTCAGAATGTAAAAATAACAACATAATAATATATTTAAAAGTACAAAAGACTATAGAAAATTTAATAATCGTCGAATCAAATAATATTCAGAAACGTAGAATTTAAAATGTTACATATTCAAGAAACAGAAAAAAATGTCTTTTTCAAGGGTAAAAATATTCTCAAAAATGATAGAACACAAGAGAACATCGTTCCAATGGAGCAAAGAAATAGAATGAAAATTAATACGAATGTTATAAAATCAATAATGATGCTTCGATACTTCGTCATAATCCTTCTTAACATTGAATGCACATCATTAAACTTATATAACGAATACTTATGTAAATTCGTATTTTCACAAATATGATATGAGTTTATTAGCATTATACATTTTTGTATATTACATGTGTTTTCTGCATTTTTTGGATGTTCAAAATTCTCATAAATGTATAAAAATCCACAGTCTATATATGTCATATATCATTTCCATTATCACTCAATATTATAATAAATGTAATAAATCTCTTGTTCTTTAATACAATTGATAAACATTGCAACAAAATTTAATGGATAACATTGACGCGGCAAACTCAAATCAAAAATCAATTCAAACTTAGAAGAAAGAACATTTCATATACACGATATGTTTATTGTTTATATGAAATTTTCTTTATTATAGTTGATAGTTGATGATCATCAAAAGGAATAGTTTGAAAGGATAATTTACGGTGAAACTTACTTTGATGGAGGCGATACAACCAACAAGTGCTATGATGTTGCATAGCATGTGATAGGCATTGAGGAGTAACGTGAGCGAATGAGTCACATGACTGGCGACCATTTCGACGACAAAGAAAGCGGTGGTGAAGAACAGGATCAGGTACAATTGGACGGGCTGCAGTCTTCTGAACCATTCTTTCACAGCCATGATCCTGCAGCAAAGCCACACGGTGAACGTTCCTACTTTATCCCAGATATTGCACACACGTACATATAGAAGAACCACAATTCCACGGTTCTATCTGCTGAGAGATAGGATACCGTTGCTCTATTACTGTCGCTTATAATTAGAGAAAAATTGCATTTTTGTGCAATTATCTAATATCTGAATGCGAAAATTCGCGGGATCTATATATAGGATATGCAAAAATATACAGATTATATATATGCCTTAATACTTTTTTATACGGAATACAAAGATCCATTGATTAATGTAAGAAAAAGTTAGTTCTATTTGAGAGATAGAAATAGTTCTTTAATATTCAAAACATCTCCGCTTTCGTATTTAATTTTGACTAATGAAATGTTGTCTATCTTTTACCATATCATAACTATAGTTTGTCACCATTATGGAACACCCTGTATAAAATATCCAAAGTATAAATGACATTCATTATAATATTTAATAGTAAAACAAATTTCTGCTTAGATTCTATCTTTTTCAATTGTGATCAGAAAAATTTGTATTTGCATGAATATCCACACTAATAAAATATTATACTTATAATACACTACATATATAATATATTATACATATAGTGTAGATATAGTATAGATACTATAAAACAACATACTACAATATACCTATAATATTATAATATAACGAAATAGGATTACATATTTGAATCACCTACACTGCCTCACAAAAGTATTTCAACATTTGTCATGTTTGTTTTGTCTCTATATAATGTCATATAGAATATTTCGAAATTTCATTAACGCTATAATGGGCAGATTACGGATATTTACGCAAATCCATACTTTGAGAACGTAATAAAAGAGTATAAGGTAAATAGAGATTAGTTTCTCCGACAAAATATTATATTATATAGCTTTATATATATCAGATATTTAGATACTTTTTACTATGTATGTATTCGGCAAATTTTTTACATTTTCTATAAGTAAATAAATATTCGTAGTCTAATCGCGATTATCACAATTACACTGTTATTACAAACAATTTGAACATATGGAATTTCAACATTAAAAGTTACGAGATATTTATCGCAAACAAATATTTAACAAAAATTTAGAATACAGTATGAATATCTATCTTGTATATACATATATAGGACAAATATCAAACATGACCCTGCTAAATAACGCAGTTTATTAAAATAATTGATTGTTTAAACACTTTTGTGATCTCTGCTAAATATGTACCTATATCGAGTATCATAATGCAAATTATATGTATATAATACTCGATATAAGTAACTATCGCATCGCTACGACTTTTCAAGCACTTCTAATAATCTGGGAAAAAAATGTTTTTGATTTATCATCTTTTGTTAATTAGCTTTCAATTGGCTACAAATTTCAATACAAGAAACTTCCAAAAAATTGTTTTGATAATATTTGTTTTTGTCAAGCCCATCAGGACTTTTTAAAGTAAAGCTATGCATTTTCTACTACATATTGTTGTACCTTATCTTAAGACGAGTTCATCGACCTATTATGATATGACTTTGAAATGACCTTGAATCTTGAAATCTCGGCTTAGTCGAAGGAAATGTTATCGTTAAAAATTATTTTAATTCGATCAAATTACAGATTTCGAAATGGTGAGCATCAACAAGAAAAATTTAACTTGTATCCATATCACAAAAAAAGTGTCGTTTAGTATGGTATCAAATCATAAACGTTTAATGAACATTGGTTAGGCAGTTACAAACCCATTCCTTGGGCACCGTGGAGCCCTGAATTGTTACCGTTAGATTTTGGAATGTTATATTTATTATTTTCGTTTCAAATGAAAAATACCCAGTTCCAATGTATTGTATTTGTTAACACAGTGATCTATTTAAAAAAGAGTTCATATTTCTAACATTTTTCATTATTATATCTCAAAACTACATAGTTACATGATTATAAAATATAATAAGGGTATTATATTATTTTTATTTTCCTATGAAGAGCATTTTTATCTCCATACACATTTCATTTTTATAATATCAAATGCTTGTAGTCATACGAAACTACTACTAAATGATACGAAATTTAACATATTTCAATCTAATTAATTTAATATAATAAACACAATAGTGCGCAAATATTTTTCGTAATCAATGTTAAAATCGCCTAAATAAAAATATACTTTGACATAACAAGCACATACATTGAGATACAATAAAACACTTCACAGAATTCATATTTAAAGACCAGTTTAGAAAAATAGAAATTAATTTAACTCTTGCACTGCAATGTCTGGATCCCTTTGGACAAATCAGCAAAGAACGGAAGTTGTTTATGTTAGAATAATAAGAAGCCAAACGTATCTCTGAAACAGATTTAACATCGATATTCAATGTAATCTCAAAATTTTATCTCCGAACGAACCTAGATATTGTTTCCTGTGTAGCTGACCGAGTCGTCCGTCTTTGGAAGATAACCATGTTCCGTATTATTTTCACCCTAAGAATCTCAACATATGTTTCCTCTCTAACATACACAACTTCTGTCATTTATCAACTAGTCCGAAGGGATCCAGACACTGCAGTACAAGAGTTAAATTAATTTCTATTTTTCTAAACTGGTCTTTAAATATGAATTCTGTAAAGAGTCTTATTGTATCTCATTTGCTTTCCTTGTCCCTTATTCTTACATTCGATATATTCACAACAAAGTGATCCAAAATCAGGTAAAACTGATCAAATTGTAGAAAGTTATCGTCAGTTTTGAAGTACGGGGTGGAGGAAAATGCTTAAACATTAAAAATGAAAGTTGGCCAACGAAATAGAAAAAGAAGCTCAATGTCTGTAAAAATGTGAATCATTTCACTGTATTGTAAAAAAAAAAAATTACATTGTAATTATATTTCAGGTGACCGTCTTCTCCTTATTATGATAAATTTAAAATCCTTCGGTAACAACCAAACCGCCTTGTGTTCTCGCCTAATTATACTTCTAGTGATAGCTCATAGATGGCGAACGACATTTGACCGTGTAGTAAGCGTACATGTTACACTGTTGCCATTTTTATACGATACATTCTCGCGAGCGTGGGTTCCGAGTTAAATGGATAATTCGCACGTATTAGAGGATGTTATTTCATGTTATCCATAGTCACGATAACATTGCGTCACGAACAATAATTAAGCTCTGTTCGAGCAATCTTTCATAACTTTAAGATGTACGAGTATTTAGTATTTAGTAAAAAAATAATACAAACTCGATTAAGTCCTTAAAACTTCACTCAGAAAATGTTATTTGTAAAAAAGTCCACAATAAATAATAAATGTTTATAAAAATTACAAAAATTCACTTCCAATACGTGCCAGATTGAAATATTTAATTTCTTTAGTTTTTATACAAAACGATTTTAAATGAAAATTCGTAGACAATTTTTGTAATATTTCACGTTTATAGAAATCATAAAATTCATTTTCAATTTATTATACAATAAAATATCGAATTTTTTTAATTTGCATAAAATGCAAACTTATAAACGAGAATTTATATATAATCCTTATAATAACTTATGTTTATAAAAAGTCACGAAAATTCGATTGTAATCGAAAATTTATACAGAATCTTTTTTGATTGTGGTGTTTGTAAAAAGTACGAAAACTAACTTGCAATTCATTCTAAAACAAAATATCCAATTTCTTCAGCTACGGAAGGCAAAAATAAAAAATTCGCTTAGAATGATCCTAATTTTTAGAATGTTGTCTGTACCATATATACAGTAATATAAAACTACATTTCGAAGATTTGGTGAATACAGTAGAATTTGATTATTGTGACAGCATTGTTCGGATAATTGAATTTTTCTCATAATATTAATTTTGATAAAATTAATATCACTATACTAACATATGTATATTCTAATACGTATACATGGATTGTGAGTTGTTAAAAAAAAATTGTGCTTATACTACATATATACATTCAATATGTACATTTAAATATGCGTAAAGTTAGGAAATGTTCATCTACACCTAAACAAACTATACAACATTTATTACAGGTTACAATTAAGTACAAATATTACGTAACTGGAGTATTTGAACATTATGTTTTAGGGTACATGATTTACAAACGTGTATTTAGTCAAAGTCTTAAATATAAATAAATGATCTCCAATATGCTTCTAACAGGATTTGACAGCGAATAGAAACGAAAATTTAACGTATATATATTTATATTTATATTTAAAAATCATGAGGAAGAAATCGGAAACAAATAAGCTATTTACTTCTAAATAGAATTAAATCAGATATATAGTACACTACATAACAGAAACGTATTACAACAGTGATAGAAATATTGCAAACGTGTAAATCACAATTGAACATTCTAGACGTTGAAGGTAATTTTACCAAGAGTAGAAAATACAGCTTTTTGTAGGATAATAAGGAATGATGAAAATCCATTTATGTAATAAACTTTAACAAGGAGATGCCTGGTACGATTATGTCAAAGAGTTTATGGGAGAACAATATCCGTAGTACAGTTTCACGAGAGGAATCGTAATTAGCAAAAAAGGCTTAAAAATACCAACGGTCAAAGAAGAAATCGGCAGGTACGCAGAAAAATACAAGGAAAGAACGGCAGTACGTCCAAACCAGCTAGCTGCTGAAGCGAGCAAAATTCTCATAGAAAGAAGACTAAAAAGAAAACACATCACTGACCTCACTAAAGAAATAAAATAGTCAAACTCGAAGATGGTATACCGCTTGGGGTAGCTATCCACATGTTATTTAGCAATTAAGTTAGAAAAATTTACCGAATGTTCAGCTAGACAAATTGTAAAGTACAAATTAAATAAAAAAAAAAAAAAAAGAGGAAAAAGATTAGCAAGGAAGACAAACTGCCGTTCGATTCGAATGATTTCATTACTCACTGTACGCATACACTACATTCATACACTCTATTATACACAGACTACACTTATTTAAACAAACGATTCTAATATTCCTTTTCAATATCTCCAAAATATGTGTGGTGTTCAGAAATTCTTTAAAACTCTCGATTATTCGCGGTAAGTGACAGAAATGTGCATCTATCACGACTGCAAACGACACAGTCGACGGATGTGGTCGTCGCACTCGTTATACGCGCGATACCGAAAGAAAAACATAAAGCACGACGCGATTGCCAAAGCCACGTGGTCGAGTTGTCTTCAGATGGTTTGACAGATTGGCTTCAAATGAAATATTAATTATCGAAACGTCAATTAATGAAAAATTTGGGCGTGGTCCCAAATGAGAAAGATTAAAAAATGAGAATGGAGAACGCACAGATACATTGATACATTTAAATCTAAACATTTTTACTCTCACTTAATATATATTAAAACTATTACAGTATCAGGAAATATAATTTTATTTTATTTAATATTATGTTATAATTAGTGTTTATTTTAATGTTTATAATGTTATGTTATATATTATATATGATATTGTAATATTGTTCGAAATATATATAAATCATACGAAACAAAGTTATTCGATTATCTAAAGAATGTGTATCACGACTAGTTCGGATAATCAAAGATTCTCCTACAATATGAAAACTCGACACTCCGTAAATGCACACGAAATAACGATTTACCGTCACTTCGCCTTCAATCGAGTCGATCAAGCACTCCACCACTTCTGTCCCCTCGAACCACACAGCTTGTTATGCTTTGTGACGTACGCTCCGTTGTGATAACGGACTTGAACGGAAAGAACCACTGTATTCCTGCTTCAATGAGGTTATTGCTTTTTTCCTGTGGCCAACTAACCTCGCGAGCGAGAAGACGAGAGTGAAAAGATTCACCAGACGAAATATTCATAATGGTGTAGCATTGGATAAATGGGTACGTGACAATATACTGTGACTCGTGAAATTATTTATTTGAACCAACTGTATATACTTCGGGTGTATCGTTCATAACTTGAAAATATGTAAAATATAATATTCAAAATCCAAATTATTTATTAGTCTATTAGAAAGTTAACTAAAATAGAAAATTATTAAGAAATAATTTATTTGATCTTAAATAGGGGCTAAGACAATACTGTTTAATAAATTTGAACTTTTTTTTCAGTTTGGTAGCCTTCAGTAAATGATTCTCGTACACTTCTGTGAACTAAACACAAATCTGCAACACATTTTTTCCTTCAAATCTACAGTTTTCGAAAAAATCAATTTTGAAAAAAATTGCAAATTTTCAATTTTGGAGATATTTCGCACTTGTAGAGTGAAAGCTATGCAATTGCATTTAGGACGAAAATTGATGTGGACTCTACAAAACGCGCCATTTTTTGCTTACATTTCCCACTTTATTCAAAAAGTTCTAACAGGAAATCTAACCATAATACACCATAGAGTAGATATTTACGTTACGAAAAGTATCAAGCGAAACTAGAAAATCATGTTTGGTTTCCAATATAAAAGCGAAGCAGTTTGACGAAACACGTGGCAACGGCAGTGATACTCAATGTTAGATGATGTCTCGCCTGCCGTTCGGCCTAATGGAATCGATAAACGCGCACGGTCCTTAACCGCCGAAATTCAGTACCATTGCTGCCGCCACGTGTTTTGTCAAGCTTCTTCGTTTTTATACTTTTAACGATAAAATCAAAACATGATTTTCTAGTTTTTCTTGATGCTTTCCCGAACCAAAGTATCTTATCTATCACGGGCTGGTGTTGGGTGCGTATTAAGCGCCCTTTTCACATTGATCATTATTTAAACATAATTAAATGTTTATAATGCATTAATAATACATATCATTTTGTTTAAAAGAGTCCACAGAAATTTTTCGTTCCAACCGCAGGTTGGTAACCTGCTACTCTAACAGCACAAAACATGTCCAAAGTTGCAAATTTGTAATTTTTTTCAAAATTGATTTTTTCGGAAACTGTGGGTTCTAGGAAACAACGGTTTGCAGATTCGTGTTTAGTCCGTAGGTCTACAAGAATCATCTATTAAAGCTTAAAAAATTAGAGACGTGTTAAATAGTGTAATTAGTTATTTTTGAAATTCTTACTGAAAAGGTTCCTGAAAAAAGGTTAAGTTCTTATTAGATGGAAGATAGTGATCACTAAATCTGAAAGAAGCTTCTCAACAAATTAAATAACTAGGTGCAAATTAATAATTTTTAAATATTCTTATTACAAATAATCATTATAGATAGACAAAGTTTATTTGCTTACCACTAATTATTGTCGATGACAGAATATTTTTTTGGTAATTTTTGACCGTCGTTGATTTTTATCAGCATTAATGATACCTCGAAAGTAAGACAATTCATTTTTAATACGTTTCCAATATTCCTATATTCCTATAACGCCATTAAAACGCCATTCGTTCTAATTTTTCACATTGTTTTTAAGGAATCTAGTTTCCAGGTACCTTTTAATTTGTATTATAATTGTTATGATCCCTGATTTAAGCACTTCCCATAAAAAGTTTTATGAATATATGTATTATGAAATTTTACAAAATTTTGCATGACACACATACTAATGTAGTTATGAAAGTTTTCTATACTAAATAACCAAATACTTTCGTGAATCATTCTATGTATATTGAATGAATTCAATAGTTTATACAAACGTGTTTAGTCATTTTACTAATCATTTCTATCGGCAAATTATTTGTCCATCTATTCTATCTGAGAGATAATCGGAGAGCTTTGATGTGAACAGTCACAAACATTTCGCCCCTTTACATACACATATTTACTTAAATATAAAATGTTATGGTAAAAACCTTAGTTCTACAATATTTCCTGGGCATTTTAAAACATTATCATTCATTCATTCATTCATACGCAATTCATTCGTTTTCGCATTTGTTAAGATAAAAGAAGTAAAAATATAAAATACCATAAATCCCATAAATGCATAAAAATCCGCAGTCTACCGATAGAATTTCACAATATTTTGTATCAAAGACATGATATACCCGTAAAAGGTTTTTATAAATCTTCAAATACATGGCTGCATGGCTAATGAGTACGCTTGAATAGCGAGACGTATAGAGCTCGATCGCTTTTTTTATTTATACATTTTTTTCGATTATTATCGTTATATTCGACTCCTTCATAGAACTTTTTATTACATTTACAAATACATTGTTAGATCTAATAAATTAGTGCTACACATATGAGATTTTACTGAATTCTTAGAGCTATAATTCTTTTATTGTATTAGTCTTGCATCTTGGTTCTTTGTCAGGATACTTATATTTTAGTTATATTCGAATCCTATATGATTTTTTATTGTAGCTTATATTAATATTATACATACTTGCTTTATTATGGAAACTTGTATTTTCAGTTTTTTTTTTTTTTCGGCAATATTCTATATTGTTAGGCCTTTTTCACAACTTTAATATCGTAGATGATAATTCAACTGTTTGGTTGTTCTAAAACTTGACAGAGTTACATATTATTTAAATCTTCCATTTAATTTTGTTTGCTTTCTATTAAATCTTTGTTGATATTAAAATTACATATCCCTTCATCTAAACGTATCTAAAGTATCTAAGAATTTTATAAATAAAACAATAATAACATTTTTGTAACAAAGAATACATAATAAATATAATCTTTTCATGGTGGTCCAAATTACTTCAATAAAGAAAGGACAAGAAAAAGAAAAAGCGATAGTAATAGAGAAATAAGAACTAATACTTTTAGCTAGCTTAAATAACTGACTAACTAACTAAACTAGAAATATTTGTCAATATTGTAAAATATATTACTTTCGTACGGAACCAATCCTATTTCAATAGAACTACGCCACAAAATTAAAGGATCACTAAGTTTTAATCCAAAAATTGTCGATATTTGAACTGATGTAATTTCATGAAAAAAAAAGTCCTACCTTGGTTTATTTTAAAGGACCAAACTTCTATTTTCACACTTTTAAACTTAATTTTCTCAAAATGATCTATTCTGTTGCAAAACGAAGTATAATCAAGTTACTTTTTTCTTTACTGTAATACTATTTACCAAATGTTCAGCTAGACAAATTGTAAAGTACAAATTAAATAATAAAAAAAAGATTACAAGGAAAAAAAAGAAAAAAAAGACTGTATTACTATACTCACACTCAGACACTGCACAGCCGGTATATAAAATGTAAGTAAATGCAAGATTGCAACCTCCTTGATGATCTGTCTTGAGTTATTCCAATACTAGCGGCACATTTTTCATTTAAAGTGGGATAAAACGGCAAAGAAGAATAACGCATCAGTTTCTTACAATTTCGTTTTAAATGAGAGACGTTTATAAAACGATTTCAAAACGAATCTTAGAAAGAATTTGTAAAACTCCGTAGAGTGTCCTGAATTTGTAAAATTTGGAAAGGAAGAAAGCAACTTAAATTTCTCACGTAATTTTACTACAAAAAGAGATCTTTAAAAAAATTCAATGGTATGAAAATAGGGGTTTCACCAATTAAAATGAGTCTAGGTACTCTGTTGTATGATTCTTTTTCGTGGAATTACAGCAATTTAAACATCTTGATAAAAATTTGGCGACCCTTTAATTTTATGGCCTAATGTTTATTCAATATAAAATTATTTTTGTATTAAAAATATCTTCAAAACAGAATTCGTGCGGTTATCATATATATATATACATACCTAAATCAAACTACTGCGGATGTTGATTTTATACTTGTTCACAAAAGATCTTAAAGTCATTGAAATTCACAAAGTACACCGTTTTCTAAATAATTATTGTATGTAATTACAATGAAATTTTATTCTATATTAAAATATCTCATATTTCTTTAAAACAAAATAAATGTATACATAAATCAATTAGAAAGGATCGCTTATATACGCTTTATATCAGAAATCCAATCCAAAATAACCGAATATACTTCACGTGTTTTCATAAATACTATACACGCCTTTTAATTTAATTTTTAATCTTTTAAATCGCCGATATGTGAAGATAACAATAATGATAATGAGGGAAAAAATAATAATAAGACACGTAAAGAATAAATAGAAATAACGAATCGTTAGCTCACAGTTTTTAGAAAAAGAAATTCAAACCGTTTTTGATGCATTTCGTACTTGATGTAAAAATGTAATATTTTACTGATACTGCATTCCTTAATACAATCATTGATAGTCTGACGTATAGATAAAAATTACAGGAAATTTATTTAAACGACGTAGAGAATCAAGAATATGAACATTATGTGTGGATGTATGCGTCTTTTACGCATGTTTAGTAGGAATGGCACGTTTCAAGAGGAATGTTTGGATTATGACTTGTCGAAAGTTATTTTTTCCAAATTACTGAGTACAGTATGCATTCCGCACAATATAATACAATACAATAGAACTTTATTTATATACCTGCAGATTACGGTCGCGTCGTATCGTTTATACGAACAAGAGTTAATGCTGAGCCTTTATTATCCGAACTAAAATCGAGCGTAATTTCAATTGTATTGGATCGCCCGGAAAATTCGTTCCGATTCTTAAGGAATTTGGTTGTAGAAGGATAAAATATTCAAGTTGCGTGAAAAATGGAGAAAGTTTGTGAAACAAAATGGCACTTACATAGTCCCATAAATGTATATCAAATCGGAATCGAAATGTAAATTGGAACGAACTGCCCGGACGGTCCAATACATACATGTACAATCAAATATTCTTATAACTAATATACTAATATATATAATTATCTGTCTTTATCCAAAATACTTTCAGAGATTTAGAGATTTTAATATTTGAAGAAGAATATTACGTATAAAAAGAATTGGAGTGAGTGCTTTAGATACATATGTATAATGAGCCATTATTATAGGCACTACATATTCGGCTATTCGAAATGCCTTGTCCCCAATCCATACAGATAAACGAGGTTCTACTCGATTCTACTGTTGACAAATCGCCCGTTTACGTGTTGACCTTCGATACTGTTTAGTTAACCTTTCCGCCCGTTACCTTATAATTTGGCGTGAAAATTACTGTTTTCGTACTTGGAATATCCATAAGCATCTGAACATTTTGGTCAATTTGTAATAGCATTTGCATTTCAACAAAGTGTACAAATTAATGATGAATGATTATTTACAAGCAATATTTACCCCATTCTCATGGAATTGGAATTAACAGATTTATAAATTTAATGTTCATCTTAAAAGACGTACATAAGAACAATATATTTTACTATTTACTATATGTATTTTTACTTACTGCTATAAATACATTCACATTTAAATATCATTATTTGCATTAATGTCGGACTGTCTGTCATTCGTTATCTTAATTGATCGAATTGTCTATCATATAAAAAAAATTGATGTAACTTATGGTTCAAAAACGAAAGAACTGGAAAGAAAAAACCTTGTCCACTTAAATATTTCTAAATATAATCTTGATGTTTCGTCAAACATCGAACATATCGTTTCTCGTTCATACATTTCGAACACTAAAGATGTTTATGTGTAAATATTCTTTCAAAAATTATTTTCATTACTTTGATATTATTATTGTATTACAAAAGATTTGTAGGTAATTACACATTCTAATAATCAGAAATAAGACCTATCCAGTATCCAATATCGATATTGTAAAAATTAATCTATTTTAGCTTGATATCGAATGGAAATTAATAGATACTATAAAAACAACATTTCTTATAAGATCCACAACTTCATGATTTAATTACATGCAGTTCTTTCGCGATACGTTTACGTTTGTAATGTACTTACATATGCTTACTTGTGATGACTCGATTCGTTCGAATATCAAAATAGTTATCTAAACCTGCAAGTTCCTGTTCCAGGATTCGAAACCAGTTTGTAAAGATCGAATATTTGGCAAGTACAATGAATGAACTATTATTTTTTGTGAATAGACTGCGGATTTTCATGCATTTAACTATAAAAAATTAGAAAATGCAAAATTACATAGAATGCTTAATATTTTGTAGATAAAACAATTGATAGAAAATTTTCTATCGAGGTTCTATAGTTAGAACCAACCTTGGGTATTAGATTTGATTCGAATTTATAAGTACCTGTTATTTATAAGAACTTCGCATTACTATCTCTAATCACATGTTTCTCTACCGCTTTAAACGTTCTATACATTGAAATAACACAATATGTATACAATTCCGCAACAAACTTTAGAATAGGTCGTCAAAGAGTTAGTTACCAACATCCGGTCGTAATAATAGCTTTTGAGCTCTGAAATGTCCGCTCCTCTGATCGCTATTGTCGTCTTAATGCGACTTCATCAAAGTTGCTCTAACTCGTTATCCACTGACCTTTGCACGCGTTAGGCTAATTGTAAGTGTTTATTTGAGAGTTTCTTTTGTTAGTTTCTCTCGAGAATACTGCCGAATTTTTTTTTTTTTATTTAATTTGTACTTTACGATTTGTCCAGCTGGACGTTCGGTAAATTTTTCTAGCTTTACTGCTAAATAACATATAGATAGCTACTCCCAGCTATCTTCGAATTCTATTTTATTTTTTTAGTGAGGTCGATGGAGTGTTTTCTCGTTAGTCCTCTTTATATGAGAGTTTTGCTCGCTTCAGCAGCCAGCTGGTTTGGATATGTCGTCGTTCTTTCTTTGTATTTTTTTGCGTACCTGTCGATTTCTTCTTTGACCGTTGGTATTTTTAGGTCTTTGCGTATATCTTCGTTTCTGACATACCATGGGACGTTGACTATTGTTCTGAGTATCTTCGATTGTAGCGACTCTAGTTTATTTATGTGACATTGTGTGTGTACATTGCTGCTGTCCCCCATAGTAGTATTCCGTACGTCCAAATTAAGGCAAAGTAAAGGCTAAATAACGGCCGGTTATAGGCCATAATATCGTTAAAAAAATGTGTTGTCGCTGATATGCTTTTGAAATGAAACAACAATAATAATGAACATCTCCAGAGCTGATTTTCTGGCGTGAAAAACTTAATATTTTCCTACATGGAACAACGGAAAACATCGACCAACGCATAAAGACATATTGATATGTATGATTTTACAATATTTAAAAAAAACTTAACTGGCCTCTTTCGATTTCGACGCGTTTCAAGAGTTTTATTTTTCTTCTCTGTGCATATTTCCTAACTTTGTCTAACTAATAACCTAACCTAACATTTCCTAACTTTAAAAGAAAGCAACAGTAGTGCGTTACATTTATATGGGAATCGATTCCTTGTAATTTTAAAAACTTACCTACTATTATTGATGTTTGTTTTATATAATTCACTCTGAATGTATAGATATTGAATATCAATAGAACTCATTTTTCATATTTTAATTTCGTATATGAAAATCTCGCGAAAAAAAATGGCCTTGAGAAAAAAATTCTTTTACCGTTACATTTATCCCTTCACATAGAGGGCAGACATTTAATTGATTTCATTTACTTGAGACACGTTAGAGATATGTAATAAATACAATAATAAGTAGTAAAATATATTATTACCATATCTTTTAATGGATAATCTAAATTTATAATTTGCTAATTCATTCATTATTAATTTGTACAATTTACAAATCGGATTACTATTCTTACACTGACTACTGACAAAGCTATCGTCAAAACATTTTATTCAGCGTACTGAAATATTAGAAAAGAATAAACTAAATACTGATTAACATGAAATCTTATCATCTAAACGGGTTAATTTATGTAAAAATATTTCCTCTGAAGATCAATCTTCTCTTTTTCGTCGTACCACTTATCATACCGCTTACTGTTTTTAGCAGTTCTCTTATCTACCGAACGATTCTGATATCTCAACACTTGAAGAAATAAATACAGAGAAGTCGAATCATTTGGAAAAAAAAATGTTTCGCAACCCATGCTATTTGTCCACTATTCTTTGCATAATTAACGTCACTAACCTAATAATATAATAAAACTATTATACCATATATTACAGAAAATAACTTACAGTCTTCTTAATTTCTCTTGATATTCACGGTGTAAGTGTAAAAAAACGTTTCCTCCTCGTTAAGCTTTCACCGATGTTGAACGAGACAGTCGCAAGCAAATGACTTGACAGCGATCGACCATTTGTCTTCGAGCTTGCTTGAGCTGTATCATTGACCATTGTAATTATCGGAAAAGTAGGCAGCACCCGATAACCCAAGATTATCATTTTCATTATCGGACAATCAGCATACAAACATGGAACCATGACAGCTTTGTGATAACGGATGACCATCACTTGTATCTAATTGTTGAAAGTCAAAAGTCGATAGCAGGAGATACAGTTCATGTAATTTTTCATTTGACTTTATTTATCGGGAACTATTATAGATTTAAGTGATTTGAATACCTTCACGAATTCACTGCACGTACACAGAAAGTTTGCTCAAAAAACTTTTCAGTCAATTAATTAACAAGGTACGCAGTTCCTATTCATCAAAATGGCAAAATGGCATAGATAAGTTACATAAGGAAATATATAAATAGTACCTATTTGCTTTATATCTCAAAACTTGTTAATGATCATTTCTTTCTGCGTATTTAATTGTAAAATCATGTTCATGTGTTTTGGAACATTGTCATACGAAGTAAAATCATCGTGTAAAATATCGTCTACTGAAAAGACTACTTTCTACTTTCTAATACATATGTATTGCTGTCTTTAATCGTTTGATAATAACAATTAAAATATAAAAATCGATGAACGAAAGCAGTTAAAGAAATAAACCAATAAACTTAGAAAAAATAATAACGAAAATGACATTTGAGTATATCGTCACGAGAGATATGGTATAAGTCATTTAAATGAAGGTGGTGTGCTCCGTATACAGTGCATAACATGCGATGAGTATATATGTACTGACTGTGAATCCAAAGGACTTCATGATTTCTAATATTACCGTCATTAGTTTAGATCAGGGGCAATATCATATACTATTGTAAGAGGAATTAAATCCTCCCAATCCTAGAAGGATAGCCTTTTACTTGTCGGTAGACTACAAAGGATTATGTGTAACTGGTCTCTTCTGTCCGGCGCTTGTACATCATAAATTTGCAGCAAGCCTCAAGGAATTTTTCCTCGGACTGCGCTTTCGCCAAGAGCCTTCTTTCGAGAGCAAGGAAAGTCTTCGCCTGCCTTCGTCAACGAACGATCACCGCTTAAACGGAATCACTCATTTATCAACCACATTGAACACATTATTGTTATTCGCCTTTCGTACACTTCGTCTAACCAATATATACAGATCAATATATATGTGTGTGTGTCAAAATCAGAAGAAGATTTGATTTTATTTTATCTTTAATTTAAGCACCATGTCTGAACTTTTAAATTCCACTTTTGTTATTTTGTGTTCATTATAAAGACATTTAATATATACAATTTTGATTATATGATTTCTTTCATAAATTAAAAGGTTAGAAACTTTAAGCATATCGTTTTGTACGAGTTTTCCATATTATATGCATACATAATACATGCTGTGCCACATAAATGAAAAATTATCTCCGATTGCCCAAATCATTACGATAATTTGTTTAATATGAAACTACATCACATCAAGAAATATCCCATGATTGGGCAATTCATTCATCTTTGACAGTGTTTAAAGTCTTGCCAAATTACCTATATATTTATCTTCGACCATAAAGATTCAGAATGTTTAATGATAATTGTCTTAGAGATAGTTGTTTTTAACAGAAATACTGGGTGGGCTCGATGGATTGTAAGCAAATATGGCAATCAAAAAGTTAAAAACGAAAATAATCATATATAATGAGTTAATTAATTCGCAATCGACAAAAATAGGTAATATGAAACAGAAAATCGGTGTAATCTACAATGTAATTATGTAGTATATAAAAAGTGGTAGAAACTTTATTTATAACTCTTTTATTCGCAGTTTTATGAAAATGAATTTGAAATATTATATTGATTTTTACTTCTATGATATAATTTTTATCCTTCAATTCCACAATATATATATATATATACTTGAACTCTCTCTGTTTACGGACAACACGACTTTCTTTTTGTTTTACGGACAACCATATTTTTTTTTTTAGAGACATTCATTTTCCCCAAACGGACGCACAGGGAGCAATATCAGAGATAAACAAGATCACAAAAGAAAGAATAATTATTTAAATTATTGAAGATTGACGGAGAGAGATCGGTAGCTCAGGATGTTGAAAATCGATTCTCGATTTTCAGATAGACATTTCACAAAATTTGTTATTTATTGTTTACTCTTATAGATTGGTATTAATTGTTGTTTACTCCTGTATTTCATTTAAGTATTTTTTTCACAATAAACTCGATTTTCAGAATTCAGAATTGATCACCTGAATTACCCCAAGATTTACAACATTACATATATATATATATATCGGGTTCTCATTATGATTAGGATTAGGGGCGTGTAATGAATCTTCACTGGAATTAGCCATCGTTGTTATGCAATCGAGGTAATCTTGATTAGCACAAGTGTGAGTATTACGGAATTGACAAGTAACCGCGATGATTAGTCATTAATGACAATAGCCTTAGGTTCGATAACGAATTCGCGAGTCAACGGGATAACAAATATACTTTCTTCCAAAGATGTTATACTCACAGATGAGATCGCACGAGAATGTTTCTCCGTCGCGGTGATGCTGCAGAGGAAAACTATATGCGGTGTGTCTAAGGGCACGAGATCATCGGATTCGTCGAGAAAAAAACCTTCGCTCGGAAAGTGAGAGAAATGGACGTTACTGTTAATTGGTTAGAAAAAGATGCTAATCGCCCGTGAGAGAAAGTTGCTAGCGGTAAGGAGGAAAGCAGATTTCCCGTACCTTCTCGTAGTGGGTGGTGGATTTAAGGACTGTTAGAATAAAGACTGTTTGTCCGTTTGAAGGACCTCAGTTAACTAAATCCTAAGATTTATAGCGGGTCCTCAGGCTAGCTGAACATGTCCTGTGGAGATGCATCGACATCTGGTAATCATTGTGCCCGAAGAATAGGTTCTGTGTGTGGCGAACCGCAGGACAGAAACTATTGGAACGTTTACTGAACTATTTTTTTTAAGGAGAGCTATACAATTATTTTATACCTCTATTAGGTAAAACATTCATCCCGTGGCCGCGGCTACGTTGTCGCCTCGAGCCCAAGCTCATTATCGCAAATCTTGGATAATTATAATCAAAAGATGCTTGTTTGGTCTGAAGGACCTTAACTATGAAAATGCCACGATTTATGGTGGGTCCTTAAGACTATTGAGGGTACGCAGTAAAGATGTATAGACATCTGGATGCCGTCTTGCCCGCGGTGTGTGGCCTGGTCTAGATAGAGAGTCGACGTAACAGGCTTGAAAAATTAATCGTGAAACAAACAGAGCAAATTAATAACTTGCTATCATTGCTTACAATCATCCTGGACAAATTAACACGCTCCGACGTAAAATAAAACCAACACGCATAGCTCTTTGGAATGCAAACGGTCTAGCTCAGCATAAATACGAACTAGAACAAACAAAACAACAAGAAATTGACTTATATCTGTTTATATCTGAAACTCACTTCACAGATAAAAATTACCTGAAAATAAATGGTTATAACTTTTACCATACCCAACATCCCTGTGGAAAGGCCCACGGCGGCACCGGAATTATCATCAAGATCGACATAAAACACTATGAGCTTCCATTATTCCAGAAGGACTACCTCCAAGCTACAACCGTAGCGGTAGAAGATTGGCATAGTCTAATCACCACATCAGCAGTATATTGTCCTCCTAGACATTCTACTTCCAAAAAAGACTTCGATAAATTTCTCGAAGACCTGAACAACAGATTCATAGCTGGAGGAGACTATAACGCTAAACATACGCAATGGGTCAGCAGACTTATCACAGTAAGAGGCAAAAATCTTTTGAAATGCACAAACGCCAACAGACTTAACTACGTCGGTACAAACAAACCCACTTACTGACCCACTGACACTAACAAACTACCTGACTTATTAGACTTCTTTATAACTAAAAACATCTCGCCAAGATATGTCCAAATCAACTCTTCTGTGGAACTCTCTTCAGATCATTCACCAGTCATAACAACAATTAACTCAACAATTATCGAAAATCAACTTAATGGCTTTATTCATAACCAACTCACAAACTGGCAACTCTTTAGAGAAGTATTCAATCATTCAATATCAGCCTCGATATCCCTAAAAACAAACGAAGATATAGAAACAGCCGCGGAATATTTAAACACCAGCATAGTAAACGCGATCCGTTCTTCCACCCCTACTAAGTATTTTGTCAATAAACACGAATACCCCCCTCCATTATATAATAATAAAAATCACAGAAAAACGCAGACTTAGAAGTGTATGGCAAAGTAATGGAACACCTGAAGACAAGCGTAAGCTAAATAACGCAACAAGAATACTAACCAAAATCCTTAAAAATTATAAAAATGACTGTTTTCAAAAATATCTTGTTAATCTGCCCCCCCCCCCCCCACAGCTGATTCCAACTACTCACTATGGAAGACATCCAGGAAACTCACTTGTCCTCCACAAATAATCCCTCCAATTGGCTGTCCGCAAGGTGGACGGCCGCGTAATCCTACACAAAAAGCCAACTTGTTTGCAAGTCACATAACCGATGTTTTCAAACCGTATTCCTCCACTATTGCAACGGAAATAACTGAATACTGGCACTTACCCTTCCAGATGTCTCCTCCTATTCAGTCTTTTTCATCTCTGGAAGTTATAGAATCAATCCGTCGTATAAATCTCAGGAAAGCATCGGAGCATGATCTAACAAGTAATAAAGCTACTAAATCATCAAAATCGAAGATGAGGTAACTTTCCTGCAATTTCACCACAATAAATTTCTCTCTTTTACATTAGTTTAATTATTAAGTGATTTTGTTATTCTCATATTTGTGTGTGCATATTTCCGATAGAAGGGTATGAGCTTCTCCACACAACCGAAAAATTGAATAAATTTCGTAGATATGTATGTGTAATGTTAAATACTAACGTGGAACCACAGACAAATATACAGCGTAGATCTTGCATTTTATGGGACTTCGTGTTGTGAAATACCGCTCGTGTAAAAAATCAATATTCCTTACACAATCTGTGATGTATAGTGGTGAGTATAGGAATTGTATTCAATTCAACTAATAAAATTATTAAAATCACAGACAAATGTAGTAAAATCAATAGGAGTAAAAATATGTGACGCATTTTGGTGTGGATGTTTGGCTGGCTTAGGTAACGTTATGATCTATACTAGCTTCCATAGATCAGGAAAGTATTGGATTCGTAAAATTGCATTGAATATTATCATGATTAAACGTATTGCTTTCGGGGGGAGGTTTTTCAAGATTTACCATTGATTAGGTCGATTCCTGGTGTTTTATTGTTTTTTTGTTTTCTCGACTATGATTCTAATTTCTTGTTGCTAAGGTTATTAGATGTGTGAACAAAGGAACGCGTGGATAAATTGTAAGGTAGAAAATATATTTTAATACAGAAGTGTAAATACAAGAAGGAATATAATTTGAGCTGATCCAGATCAGCACACTAGCAGCGTTACCCTATGACTGAAAACCCTGAAGCAATCGTCGCCTGTCTAATGTTTATGGTCTGCCTTCGTCCCAGTCTTTTGTCTATACGCTGTCAATGGCTTCAGTGCTTGAGAAAACTAAAAGACCAGATGTAGAGCTTTCTTAGAAGTGATGACCGCTTCAATACTTGTGCTGGTGTATGGTGTTGTTAGTGCTTGTTAGTTAAGGTACTAGTATTTTGCGCATCTTCGTCTGAATGACATTTGATTTTACTGTTGTTAATATTATATGGGGTAAATGTGTTACAAAGCTGGTTGGAAAATTCTTCAGCTTGCTCTTCGCTGCTTCTGACCCATGTGTTGTCTGTTTTCCTGATTGCTGGGATTAGTTTTATTGGTTTTTTAATTTTGTTCGTAGCTTTCCATAGAGAGTAGTTGGCATTCTCGTGCACAGACAGTGTCTCTATGAATTTTAAGAATTTGTTACTATCATGATCTTTTATTTCACTTTCTCTTTCCTTTGTAAGTTTGTTCAGATGTTTTTTGCTTTCACCTGTTGGATGTTTCGGCCATTTTGCTTTCGCTTTCCTTTTTCCTCAGATTTTTTCAAGGATGTCTGGTGCAATTATTTTTGTTTGCCTGTTATTTGGTTTATAAATAATAGTTGCCCATGCTGCTTCTTGTATAATTTCGGTCAATATCGTTACCGCCTGTTCGATGTGTTCAGATGTTTTTAGTGGAATATTGCAGTTGATTTTGCTCTCGATTAGTTCTTTAAATGTTTGCCATTTGGTGGTTTTGTTGCAAAGCGACTTTGGTTTGCTATGTGTATTCTATTTGCTTGTGTATTCTATTATTATCGGTGTGGTTTAACGATATGAGTTGTGGCTTTTTCTTTTGGGTCCGTATCTACCTCTTCTATCAGTGAACTGAATGAGTTTCGGAGTGGAATGTCTTGTGGCCACTGTTGCTTTTCTGTATTTGATATTTTCATAGCGCTTGTGCCTGGTATTATTTTACGCTTTTAGTGTGCTGTTACTAGCTAGCTAGAAGAAGTGTGAAAACCCGTAAACATCTTCAACTATTGAAGGCATTGTAATCCGCGCGATTCTTTCGGTCGTGACGGATCACTGATTACAATAGCGAATAACCGTTTACTCTTAATATCTTGAATTTAAAACGTAAGAAACAAGAATAAATATTTCAAAACAGTAGATTATTCACCACGGTGCTTTCTGTGGATAACCTATCTGGTTTCGCAAGTCCTGCCCAAAGATGAGTAGATATTTCTACTAGCATTGGGGAGAGAAATGCGGAAATCCGTAGTTTTTCCGTAGTTATTTAGAAACAAAATAAAATGAAATTATCATATACATGTTCGCTAAACACTTCAACTAAGATATATCAACTAAAGTGAGTTTCTACGATTCAATAATGTTTGGCAATTTGAGAAGCATTATGGCAGATAAGAAATTCAATATTTGTGTATAGCATTTACAGAAAGCTAATAGCTATTAGCTAGCAACTTTGACTCACTTGATTATTTAGGAATTCACGAATTTATAACATTTTACAACAGTAAATGACCTCAAGGTCGTTAAATTCGTCTCAACAAACACGATCATACTTACTAAAAAAAAGATATGTATAATAGTTCCATGCGACGATAAAAAAATATTCATGCCAGTACGATTAAACATGCAGAGTGCCAAGAGTTGATATTAAATTTAAATTTAGTGTATGGAAAATGTATTAAAATTATTGCATCGCTCTATTGATTCATTATCGTTTGAAAGAGAATATTCTCTTTTCTTCTCTAAAAAAAATATAATAAACAATTAATTTCTCTTTCTTAAGCAACTTACAATTAGATTAATTATCATATGATTTTGTTATTTTCATACTTGTCCATCTCTAACAGAAAAGCAGATATGAACTTTTCCATAGACCGTAAAATTAAAATAGATTCTTGGAGCGTGGAACTCAATAGGTTCTTGTCTATGCTAGCGTGCAACTCAACAGGGCAGGTTCATATTTTTATTATATTTTAGGTTCTTGTATATGCTTGCATGTGCCACCTTTGGCACTTGACCGTATGGTGCAGCACTAGCCTAGAAACAACCAGAATCATAAGAGTGAGTACACCCATATAATAAAGTGTTTTTCTCATGTTCATGTTACAAAAAGTGACACATAATTTAATTAAAAATGGCTACAAATCCCACAAATTCTTAAATACTTTTGAAAAAATTGTATTATAAAGAGAGAAGAAAATATATCATCTTTTACAATAGTTGTAGGTATCTTCATAATGTTATATCTCAAAATATGTGTATATAGAAATTATTATACATACATATGCATATACAATGCAATTGTTTCATAGAAAGTACCTCATTCGAATCGCATATTTAAACTACTTTTGTTACTGTTAAAGGCGAAAAGAGATGATTAAGGGCAATTTAAATAGATTTAAAGCACACATTTGGTCTCTTACTATTGAACCAATGTTACTAGCCAAATATCACAAATCACAAATTAAAAATCTTTGGAGAAAAGAAAGATAAATTATCTCTTAATACAATTTTAAATGTGAAATAGTTTGTTCTTTATCACATAAGGAACAATTACTATCTCACATATAAATGTAAAAATACATAACAAAATTAAAGATTGAAAATTTTTGGGTTATTTCATTATAAGATGCAATGTATTATTATTGTGATCATGATAAAAAAAGTGTCCCTAAAATCATTTTAAAGATTATTTACTAATGACGAAATGTGTTATTATATATTTGTTAACGAAGGAGAAAAATATAATATTAATTAATGGTAGAGTTACATACATGGCTTTCTGTAGAAATTTATTGATCTGTCGAACATGTAACAAAATATGCTAATTTACTATTTTTATATTGTATCAATTTAAATTCATTTTACTTGTACAAGATCATTGCAATATTATGGTATAATCATTTATTGAATTTGTCTTGTTACTAATTAATAACATTGCGTTACAAAGAAGCAAATATTATCAAACACATACCTTAAAACCATTTAAGTTTTTAGCAAATTGTTTGTTACCTTTAATAGCAGAAAGAATAATTTGAATGTTTAATTTAATTGAAATACCTTGTATAAACTTCACTATTCATTGTTGCAAATAAATTATATTGCTTTTACAATTTAATAATTGCAAGTAATAACGTATTTGCTGATATACTTTTATGCTGATAAAATTGTATCATATTGCAGATTATAATTATTCTGTATATAGTAAAATATAAATCCTTACAGATAAAATGGCCAAGTCGGACAATTTTAAAGATCATGTTAAGATAGTTGAAGAAAATATTGTCGTACGTATGTGCATTTATATTTATTAAATTTAAACTTATAGATATTAGTAATATTTACTTCATTTCATTTTCTTCATTGTTAAAATCTGTAAAAAACTGATTTTGTTGCATTGCTATTACGATGTACATCTCAAAAGGCTTTGCTTTCCATTTTGTGTTAACACTCCTATTATGTTTCATTTATTCTGGTAACTGAACTATTATATGAAGTGCGGTGATGCTTTGAAAGAATACCTTGAACCTAGATTCGAGTGTCCTATTTGTTTAACTTGGCTGCGTGATCCAGTTTTAACATCTTGTGGTCATAAATTCTGTTCGCAATGTATATACACTTGGCTTCAGTAAGTTATATTTCAAGATGTTATAAAGTAACATGCATAAATATGTGTATATATATATATATATATAATATGTATATAACATATAATATATATATATATATACATATAACATATATTTATATTTTACATTTATGAATCCGATTTTTATATTTTAGAAAAGAAGGTGCTTGTTGTCCAGTTGATAGCAAAAGTTTAAAATCTGAAAATGATTTATTCAGAGATTTATATACAAGCAGAGAAATATCACAACAACGTATACCTTGCCTTTACCAACAATTTGGCTGTGAAATTAAAATGTCCCCAATGGATATGGAAGCACATATAAATCGATGCTCATATAAAAGAAGTCTGGCAGATTCACAAACTCTCTATTGTTCGTTTAAGAATGTTGGTTGCATGAAAACTTTTCATACTGAAAAGGATTTACATACACATTTAGAAGGAAATATAAATATCCATTTAATTGTTAGTTTATTTTATTTGATACAATCATATTTTGTTATAATATAGAAATGACTTTCCATCTATTTCATAGATGATCCTGAACGTATTAACACAACTATCTGTTTCAAAAAATAACGTTAATGCTATAGCTGCAGAATCTAAATTATGGGATCCTCCACCAAAAAATACAACTTCGATAGAAAAAAATGAATCACCATTAGAATGGCAACACTTATTAAAGTAAATTCTTTTTGCATGCTATTGTATAACAAATTTCTATAGGGCATGTTAAATACTTTATTGTAATTAAATATATTATCCTCTATTAGGAATCTATACGAAAGGATAGTGGTGCTGGAACAAGAAAACAAGGAACTATCTATAACCATTTCTAATTACAAAACTCAACTGACAACTTTGCAAACTTCTTTACGATTTAGCCAGGAAGAAATATCTTTACGTAGTTGTAATGGAGTTTATATTTGGAGATTACATTGTTTTCATGAGAAACTTGAAACCATGATGAATGATTCGTTAAAAATGTTTTATAGTCCTGGCTTTTATACGAGCCCTAATGGTTACAAGATTTGTGCTAGAATTAATATATCTTCTAAAGATCCTGAATCTCTGTCACTCCTTCTGCATATAATGAAGTCAGAAAATGATGATGGTCTAGATTGGCCATTCAATGGAACAATGTACTTTGTTTTGGTTCACCCAGATAATCGGGAGAAAGATATACGAGAAATAACTTCATCTAGACCAGATCTTGAAGCATTTAGAAAACCAATATGTGAACTTAATAAGCGCAGTTTTGGTTATACAGAATTTGTGCGAATACGAGATTTACCTGATTTTTTGGAAAATGATTGTTTAATTTTCAGGATAGAAGTTCATGTTTATGATAAATTTAAAATATCAATATAATTTAAAAATGTTCGTGACATTGGTTTTTTTCCTTGTCTAAAATTAGAGCCGTTTTTAAGAAATTTACTAGAAATTTCCATCCTTATGTTAATATAACAAGTAAAAATTCATAAGTGAGCATACCAAAATGTCTAATTTACATAATAGTATGTTAAGTATTATAATGATATTCATATTATGTATTGTAATACATTTTGTAAAATTATACAATCATTCAGATAACAATTCTTTAAAACTTCGATTTGGCACAAATGCGTATCATTTAACCTGGAACTTGAATAATATAACACATTCAGGCACATTTTTATACAACCAGTGATTCCACTCATTTAATGAATCATGACTCATTGTCAAATAGAAGACAAAATAGCAAAGTAACTCAAAGTGTAAATTACACTAAAAACGCTCAATTTTAGATGCGGATAACTCTTGAACCGCTACATTCCTGAAGTTAAAGATCGAAAACTAATAAATGACACAAGAAAAGACTATAATTTTATGTAAAGTAAAGTTTAAATCCGAAACGCATCCATCCCGAATCACATAAATTTGCATTTTTATCGAAAAGTACGCACTTGATTCGATTGAATGTCTTAAAGTTGTGCTGAAAAGAAACGTATTTATTTTAATGTACAAATCTGTTGCCTTTTTATGCGTGTTTTGTAAGGAACTGTAATCCGTCCTGTAATGTGATCAAAATTAATTCTATTTGTCTATAAATATTTAATTGAAATAAAATTTTTAATTCACATATATATATATATATATATATATATTATACTTAAAATATTTTTCCTCGAGATTTCGAAAACATATAACAATATATTTTAGATACATGCATACAGTAGCGGACATATACCTTTAAATATACCAATTAATACAAAATTTAGTAACCTTATAGGACTGTTCCGTCCTCCCCCACGTCGATAATTTCTGAATATGTTATAGAAATCAACCTTGTGAATTTTCCCTTATGCATATAACCACCGGTCCCGTTTAATTTCCAAGCATTCGTAAAGAACTGTTGATATCACTACGATATATTTTTGGCTATCCGCCCGTGGTATTATATACACCAGTTTGGTCGCCGACCGTTTATCTTCTGTTTGTAACCGAGGTTTGGACGAGCGTAAAAATTCTGTGCACAATGTATATGAGAGGCTGCAAGAAATATCTGTTTCAATTCAAATTCAATTAAAAATGAATATAATCAATGTATTAATTTTATGATTAGGATAAATTTTCCAATCCGGCCGCCTCATGGCGTCTGACAATACTTATCAATATTTCAAAACGCGCAAAATAATAACGATTACTTTATCTCGTAAAATAATATCAATTATTCATTTGCCTATTATTTTTATAATTAATGTTATTATTATATGCAAATGGCATAAAATAATATTAAAATAGATTTAAAGATCTACCCCCAAAGATCTACCCCAACTCAACACATTGATGATTTTCATATTTAAGTGAATTATAATAGATATTTGTTGCATCCTCGGATGTATACATTGTGCACGAGTACTTTATATTCGTCCGACTCACAGTTACAAGCAGAAGATAAGCGGCAACCAAACTAATGTATACGGCCAAATAGACGCACAATTACAAACAGAAATACACTACAGTAGTATCTGTAGTTTTTTGCAAATATCTCGGAAGTTTCTGAAGTCGAGTCTATAATTATATGCATAGCAAAAAGTTGTTCAAACTCTAAAAAGCTTTACGACATAGTGAAAAATCATCAATGTATAACCTTAAAGTATCCATAATTTTTATGGCATTTCCAATAGCTTTACGAAAAGAATTGCTTTTTCAATAAAAAGTCTAGGTTACCTTGATTTTTGCAAATGTTATTACATACGAGTACCAAAAAGTAATATCTGCTTTAAAATAACAACAATAAAAATGCATTTTAAAAAGATTTTTTGATTTGTAACTTTAGTATATATACCACTATACATTTATCGTAACATTATACAAGTTTTTGCATATCTTCGTAAGACGAATCCGCCACTAGTTCCCATAATCATCGTCTTACGCAATCCTTTAAATCATCGTATCTTGTGAAGCATTCTCGACCAAACAACTCTTTAAGTTTTATAAAAAACTGGAATGAAATCGCAGATTCGTTCTTGAGCTCGTCTGTAATGAGAGATGAGCGGCCTGAATGTTTACGATCACGTATAGTTTCTCTGTCCCTATTGAATTAGTCCCTATTGAAAAATTATTTTACGAGACAAATGAAATTATGTAGTAAATAAATCCAACAATGATAATTACCGTTTTGCATAGTATGCTATAATGGACAAGTAGAACACTAACTTTAGATAATACTTTTTTTTATCTTATTTTAAAGTATTTACAATCAATTTCTCTTAGGAATTTGCTGTCTTTATTTCATGGCATGTAGTAGCAAGTTGAACCCTGTCGTGATGATTTATTGTGCTTATGTTCAAAAAAGGAAATTTGTCAAATCTAGCAGATTATGTCATTTTAATCTGAACACACGGTTTTTATATGAATATGTTAACTCTGCGACTAGTAAATTTTTGTGCCTTGTTACTTGCTTAACGTTTAACATGACGCTCGCTGTATCTAATTATCTCCTGTCTGAACGAAGACACTGGAAAGGTCGCAGTATATCGTCGTTGGTTATATATCAACGGGTGTTACATATGATTTGTAAAATTTTCAATTGATTGGAATCTTTGTTGTATTTCAATATTTGAATTGCTTGCTGAATAAATATATTCCGTACGTTCATGTTGATCATCTGATATATCAGCATTTTATTTTCAAGTTTTCATTTGAAATATCTTCGTATCAACCAATATATCTTCTTTGCTTTTATTTTGAGCTTATTGCGTTTAGTTTCTTTGCGCTTTTTCTATGTCAATCTTTTATTTAATGTTATTTCGAGATATTTAATTAACAATTCGAGGAAACTTCCACACCACTGCATTTAACTGGAGGAGATGTGCCTTTACATAGGGTGAAGGCAACATGGCTTCGATTTATTTTCATTGGCATATATAGGGTTACTATAAATGAAATTTGACACAGTCAAATATCGCTCGCCATCTATGAGTTGTTGCCAGAAGTACAATTAGGCTAGAATACAGTGCGATTTTGTTATTTTAAATATGACGTCACAATAAGGAGACACGATGATGATCACTGAAAAAGTGAACTGTTTTCGCCCGACGATTTCATGCCCTTGCGCACGCTTCCCATGGTTAATTCGAATGGCTAAGTTGACTAAGTTGTCTAAGCGTTTTTTGCATTCCCTGAATCTACGATGGCGTTGTCGTGTCGCTTGCAAATGTGGCAGATGTTATCTTTCATCCATATGTCTGCCGTATAATTAAGATACATATCAGAATCAAGGACATTAAATAATATGTAACACTTTCAATAGATCTGTAAATGAATGAAAAATCAAGAAATAAAAAAATAAAAGATATGAATAAATAAAATAAGTTTGACGTTTCTAATCATAGAAGTCAAAATTTCTGAACTCAAGGTAATGTGAAAATCATGGTTTAGTAGAATCATTGAATTCATTTTGGAGTCAGCTATAACTCTATCAAATTAAGAATATGTAGTGTCATTTGAAAAAATCAAGCAAATTTTTTTATTATGGTTTGTAACCAAATCGACACTGATCCTTTGTTTTAAACAATTTTTTCTGAGATAAATGAAAATGCCACGAAAACAATAAGTGCTCCTCACCTATACTCCTTGTACATACGATAAGTATTCAAACAGCTTTATTGTACTACATAGCTATGAAATGTTGATTAGATAATAATAATACATACATATGTATATAGTTGCTATCATACTTATATATATAAATGTACTTTGTTCCAGTTTATTAACTTATACAAAAGTGGGTTTAGTGGAAGAAATAAATAGTAGCAGACGTATCAGAATATAAACAGTATTACATATACTTTGTCAGTAAGAGTTAAAATAAAATGCAAATAAATATTATACATATTATATTTATTTCTGCTTCGTTATTTACGGGTATTGTTGGACTATTACTCATTTATATGGAAACCTACCTGCCCATTTTGATAATTCGTTCTTTTCGTTATGGTAAATACTCTGTTACTTATCAATCAATAATTAAAAATACAGAAGTACCTAAAAGGTGAGTAATAATAATATAATACATTAATTAATTAATATATTGGTCAATTTGTTAAAAAACCCATGGATTTGAACAGGACACTTTTTAATCGTTTTGTTGTAACATACATATAACAAGAGAAATAATAAAAAGGATCGGATGAACCCTACTGATTTTAAGAAAAAAATAAAGTACTGTTGATATTATTAATAGGCGTCAGCTAGATTAAGCACATTATGTACATTTATGATATTTAAAAATCGATAATTTAATTAAGAAAGAAATATTATTAGCATATTCATGAGTAATATTAATATACGGATGCATTCGCATATTATTTTTCTTCTTATATATATGTTACAACAAAGTAATCAAAAAAAGTTCCATTAAAATCCCATCAGCTAGTGAGCTATTGAAAAAAGCTACTGAGTAGTTCTAAATCAGAGAGCTTTTCAACAAATTCATCAATATATTATTAGTTTATTACAATATTTTTAGAAAAGTAATCATTATAACATTTTAGATGGTTTAAACATTTTTATGTTTTGGCTGCACCAGTTTCAAGTTATGTCTTATATTTAGTAATTTGTAAATTTTTATGGACGGGTAATAGTTCCAAAAATGTTATATGGATATTAAATATATGTTTGGGATCATTCAGACAGGCACTAGGTAAATACTTAGATGCTATTGAATTTTAAATTTATTTATTAGTCTGAATAAATGCTCGAAAATAAATCGCCGTAAATTGAAAGAGAAATAAATTCGAGAATTGACTTGATTAAAAGAAATATGTGTATCGGTATATGAATGACGACGGAGCATTTAGGCGTAGATCATGAGGCGTAAAAATTAGGCGTAAAAAACTAATAAAAAATATCTTTTATCAGTTAATAAATGTTTTGCAGTATCATCAGAAAGTACATTTATAGCAACTCTACTTTTAACTTTGCACTGCTGGAAACGATTTTATGAAACACATTTTGTAAATATCTTTAGTGATAATATGATGAATATTATTCATTACTTAATGGGATACATACATTACATAGGAACTTTGGTATGTATCATAGGTGAATCTGATGGTTTTGTTGAAGGTGATTAAACACTTATAAATATCAGATCAAAATTTATTTTTGATCAATTGAGCCCAATTTTTTTTAAAGCTGCATGTTCCTCATATAGGTTCAGAGGGAACCTTTTCCTGGAGAAGAATTACATATTTACAACTAATATGTGCTATTATTTGTGTACTATCATCATATGTACAACTCAGGACAAATTTTATTCTTAATAACTTACGATATAATAAAGACAGAAAAATTACTTCCACAGCATATAAAATACCATATGGTGGTCTGTTTGAGTATATATCAGGCGCATTGCAATTTACAGAGATAATTATTTATATACTATTTTCTATTATCTTATGGCGAAGTACTAATTTTCATTATATTACACTTTGGGTGATAATTAATCAAGTAAAAATGTTATATAACATTTTTAAAGTATGTATGTAACTATGAATTAATAATTTCTTTCTTTTATTTTAGACTATTACTGCTGTACTGACTCACAAATGGTATAAACAAACATTTAAAAATTATCCAATGTCGCGAAGAATTCTACTTCCTTATATTTTTTAAGTATGACAAAATTCTTTTTATTATACATATAATGTTATTACAGAAATCTTAATTATATTTACGAAGCAATATTATAATTAAATGAAAGAAGTGTAGTTATATCTTCTTAATAATGTATATGTTTATATAACATTTGAAATAAATTATATTAAGCAATATATGCCTACTTCAGTGTGGCTCTGGTAGTTCTAAGTCCACATAAACCTGTAACTACATCATCACTATTTTCTCATAGTTCTCACATATTATACCCTCATAATATCTTCAGCCGCTAATGATCTTACATAATTGATGTGACATAAGACAATAATAAAACAAATAATATGATTTTAAATATTTATTTTACATTACGTACAAACAAATGTAAATTATGATTAAAATACAACACTTTAACAATAATTAAAGCTAAAGTATTTATTTATTATTTATATCCTAATTTTTAATCTTGACAAATAAGTGAGAAATTTTCTTTGCAATATATACAAATATTGACTTCTTGTATATTTATTTATTCTTTCACTTGAACAGTAAGCTGAAATAAATAATTTAATCCTCTCTGAGATACGAGATAATAGTAATTCTTAAAAAAATATAAAAAGTGGAGTATATTGATATATTTATTCAAAATTTTTGCATGTATTACAATAATTAATGTTTTTATAAATATATTAATATACACCAACATGGAAATGTTTTATCAATTAAAAATAAAATACAAATTAAAAATATTTTATTTACCTGTACGGATAGCCCTGTACTTTGTTCCTAAATATTGATAACAGCAAACTAAAGAAGATAGCGACTAATCCAGCGCCTATTGCTGCGAATATTCGTCGCTTTTTTACATCACCTTTACGTGAAGCGGCTTCAGTCATTAATATCACACCCAATACCACTGCTCCATCTTATTACATTTTGTTAAGAAAAATATTAGCTATATATCTATGCATTAAGAAAGCCATGGTAAGGTCATAACAACTGTATAGTGCACAAACCATAACATTTCACTATCGAATATTTACGATATAAAAGAAGACAAATCAATTTTGGCATTAATCCTTTATGAAATAAAAGAAATAAACCTTATTGAAATTTAATATAGTTTTATGATCAACATATAGTTTTTCAAAAATAGGAAATATTTGATGATTTAGTAAAAACTATGATTTTTGTATTACTTGATTAAACACCATATATAACCATATATACTATATTTATTCAATAAATGCCTGAGAGTTAAACTAGATTAAAATTTATTTTATGAATCACTTACACACTTTAATAAAAAGGATACTCAAAATCATAACAATGTATGTTTCTAAAATAAATTGACCTTGAGAAGAAGCATGTATGTAAGCTACGTTTCCACTGGGTGATCTATGTATGAAAGGTGGACCTCTAATATGATTCCACATTTGTCCAGATATCATTGTAAGCGTAAAGAACTGTTTTAAAAAAACATTAGAAGATAAATTGTCATTTCAATGAATATATTTATACCATGACTATTACCAATGCACCAAGACCCCATATTGTTTTATTATAAATGAAATCTAAATTGTTACGCCTCAGGTATAAAAATCCTCCAATAAGTACTAGCAACATTATTATTGCCACTGTGCCAGAATAGTTCGGTGGTCTAAGTACTCTAATCTATAACACATCTTGAACATGTTAATATGATTCTTACTGATTAAATACTCATACATATATATATATATATATATATATATATACCTGAATATCAGTACGTTCAGATATCCACTTTGCAATTGCTTCCGCTGCAAATCCTACTCTTTGAATGTCCATAGTATCTGCAGGTTTTGGTTTGCCTTTTGGTGGAAAATGCATATATACTGGTGCAGTATTTAATCGCATCTATTGTAAATACATTTATTTTTATTTCTCGCTTATTATACTCCTATATACATAGTGTCACAGGCAAAAATTCCACCATGTGTTTAATAGATTATTCTGAATCAAAGTCATATATACTGAGACTTGGTTCATATTTTTCTGAGATAATTGTTCTTCACTTTGCTACATTATCAATTACCACAGTTTGAGTTTATAAAGTGATCTTCACTAATGTTAATAATCTTGTATACAACCTTATTACAACCCTGAACTAATATTTCCAATTCTTCTATGTCAAAAGTGAAATATGATCATAATATGGAAGCCTAATAAATAATAAAAATCGATTTTATGCTAAAAGCATTACTATCCAAGGGAGACTGATTAGATATTTTTTACTTTTCTTAATGAATACTATGAGTACTATAAGTCCTTTAAGTATTGGTGCCTCTTTCTATTAACATATATAATTTTTATGATTCAGAGTAACCTATCAAATATACTATGAAAATTATTTAGTTTCCTTCTGGGATAACCTGTATAAGCATAGATGTATTGCATACCATTTGAAAAACATCAGATCCTTCGTCAAAATCTACAGATGCAAAAAACAATTTCTTTGAATGAGATTGTAAATATCTGAATGAATTTGCTACTATTACAAATTCATCGTTTGCATGCCTGATAAAATAAAAACATAAAAAGGCTAATTAATATTAAATGTAATAAAGTTTGGAGATAAATTAACATTAAAATTACCTGCATATGTGGCATTGTCTTTGAGGTGCCATAGCTGTAAACATTACAACGACAGAATAATTTCTTGGTGTAGTTTTAACATATTCTTTAAATTTTGCCCCATTGAATTTAATCACAGGTCTCGTGAGAGCTAATTCTGATAACTGCTGTACTCGGTCTGACAATGAAGTGCCAGGAGTCTGAAATACATTATTTTACTTATATTAAATATAAGGAAACTGAAATTTAAGTAAATTTTGACTGATTGAAGGTTAAACATATTTTTGTTATGTTGAAAATTTGTATATTGCGTAAAATTGTTAAAGTGAATTGTTAAAGAATTTAAGAAATTGAAAAACTAATTTGTCACTTCCATATGTATAACAATTGCAATAAAGTAATTAAATTCTCACGTTTTTCATCCTGTATTGCCCATAAACATAATTTAAACTTAAAATAAGTCCCAACAGTACAATACTTGTTTTAAAATCCATTACAAACAGCATAAATTAATATAGTACAAATACAACTGATCTTCTACCATGAACACGTTAAGCTATACAGATAATATACGAATCTTATTGGTCTATGAAATACAACGTGGCAAATTTTATCCAAATAAATAAACCAAAACTTTATTATTTACGGTAACCAAATATTTTTTTTATAAATTTATTTTTTATTTTATATATACATTGTATAATAATTTTTAAAATCATACATTCTATATTTTAAGTTTTTATATAACATTTGTCAGGAGCGCGTATAAAAATTCTTGAACTTTAAATTTTGATATCCTAGTATAGAACCACAATTTAATTTTTAATTTTCTTTTAAAAATTCCAAATATTTTAGATATTATAATAACATATAATGTTATAAACATTAATTATAATCATAATAAAATAGTTTCAAATATAAATTTGTAATTATAAATGTTAGTTGAATATATATTCAACTTATATATATAAAATAAATTGTCATTTAAATGTTGTCAGTAAATTGTCATTAAATTTATCTTCTAATAATCTAAGTTTTTGGTACGGGATTGGTTCATAGCAGAAATGTATCTATTATCTGATTGGTCAGTTACATAACACATGCTCGTTGATTCGTCATTTTACTATTGTTCAACTTGTGTAACCGTTATTTCAAATCAGAAGGACCGGTGGAGTGAAGAAATGTTTGAATCCGACTAGGATGTTAATGTCGTGACTAGTGCCTTTCCCTCTCATTCGAAGATTACAGTTCAAAGAGGGAACTAGTGTAACGAACACCGTGAACAGTGTTTTTCTCCGTACTAAGATCAGTGATAAGTATTAATATTATTTTCAAAGTTGTTAGTTTCTTGTTGTGTTCTGTTGTCTAAATACGTTAAAAACATTTCACAATGTCATTTTCAAAAGCCAGAATCCAAAGATTTAATGAATTCGAAAGTAAGTAAACATATATCTTTATAACTCTATTTTCCTTGGTACGCATTATAATGTATGTTCTCTTATATATATAAAATGATAGTAATGTTATTATTTATAAATTTGTTTTCATTACCTCCCTACTCTTTTGAAATAACCAAATGTTGTGTAATTTTTATATTTACACAATATGTATTTGGCGGGAAGTAAATTGAAAATATGTTAGAAAATATTAATATCAATATGAAATATTATTTATTTATATGTACATACATATACATATATTGGTTCTAGTTGTCATATATCCTTTATTGTTAACTAGTACAGTTAATTATAATTAACAAGATAAGTTTATTTATCAGAAAGTACACTATAATGTATGTAGTGTACGTATTTAACAAATATAATATAATCTTTATAGTATAAATATAATATGACATTACAATATAATAAACTACTGTTTCAGTATTGGAAAACAATTTTTCTTCTAAATTATGAGTTTTATTTAAAAAATAGTTGTCAAAGTATCAAATATTGTATTATGCATTTATATGTGAATTTATGTAAATAATAATTTATTTCTTATTTTACAATAATAAAAATAGAAGCTTGATAATATTTTTATATATTATGTATTGTATAGCAATATATATATATATATATATATATATATATATATATATATATATTATAATAGTGTTTTATATATCATTTTTAAAAATTAATTTTTATTCACTGGATTAGCAGAATTTTATTAGTTAACACATTGATTTTCTCGAACGAGGTCAATGGTAAAATTAAATTCATTATTTACTTCTATCTTTTATGTAATTTAAATTATAAATATACGTTATTGTTAATATAACTTAACATATTGTAGCAGAAAAATCTCATAACAAAAATAATGAACGATCGATCGTTTAATTATTATAGAATTATTAATGATATATCCTTTTTCTAGACTGTGGAGCCGAAAAATAAATAAATATATGTATATATACATATACAGTATCGAATAAAAATTTAAGAATTTTATTAAGAAATTTACCTTTCTGATAAATTATTGCATTATATTATAGATTCTAAATGACCTACAGTTCAAAGTTGTCCTTACAATTACATATACACTCAAAATTTATCTACGAACGGCCACGAGACTTTTAAAACATGAACAGTATTTAAAAGAATAAGTATGTACGTTCAAACATTAAGACGAACATTTAAATACAGTAGTGCTACGAATTTATCCAACAATAATAGTCTATTTAACATGACATATTAAATTTATAATAACAACAATCTACGCCTAGAAGATTGAAAATTTATTACATCACTACGCAAGAGAAAAAAGCCATTTGCCGAAATATAGCAAATATTATTGAAAGATCTGAGATAGCGTGCAAGCAATTATGATACCTAAAAATTTTAGAAAAAAAAAATGGATATTAGAATGAACCAAAAAATTGCAGTAAAGATGGACCATTGCATCCATCGATTATCCGGAAAGAATAATTTTCGAATTGCTACTGATTTTTAAAATGAAATTTATGCTACTAATGTTCTGAACATTTGTGAAAGACCTTTGAAGGTGTCTTCATGATTTTGTCATTAAAGAACGTACGTTTAGGAAGAATCCAATGCCCAATTATAAGAATCGGAAACTGGGAATTGTTTTCACTGAAGCACACGAACATTGAACAGTACAAGTGTGGATAGTATATTTAAAAAAAGTATTATTTTCTGATGTATTGAAATTTAGTAGGCTATAATAAAGTGGAATTCAATGACGAATAATTGCGGACTATTGGTTATTTATTATGTACAACATAGCGCGATAATTTATCAAAAAGGTAGTGGTTTCTTCTGTTACAAGGTGTGTGTGTGTGTAGGGGGGGGGTATGCATTACTGATGCAGATATGTATATGGATAATAGTAATTTTATAATAATTAAAAATAAATATCACTAAATTATCTTAATAAAAAAGAATATAATGAAATAAGATGAGACGTCGGAAGCCACTTAATTCTTAAAATTAAATGTTGCATGTAAGAATAAGAGAGAGGGGGACAAAAGGCGTATGATACGAGATCGATTTTGTTACACAACTATGAAAGAAGGGGTGGTTTGGACGTTAGAGAGAACACCTGGTAATTCGATGATCTCATAGAGCATGTTTCTTGCATTTAGAAACAGCTGTCTTTCATTTGCGCTTACTCTATGTAAACTAACACCTACCGAAATGGGAATTCTTTTTACCAACGTTAGTTGTGTTACTACTCCTTCCACTTCTCACAATATATAATGAAATCAACTAAAAATGTTTGGAAATTAATTAAATGAATTTCATATTTATACAATTATTTCGCAATAATTATATTATAATTATTTATTCAAACTTATTGATATTTATCATTTCGCTTATAGTAGCTTATCAAAATATTTGAGTATTTATAAAAACTTTACATGACACATGACTTTTTATTAGCACTTCAATAATATTTGACTGTTATTGCGGTATTGGTATATATATATATATATATATATATATATATATATACATGAAAGTTTTTTATGGTAAATATTCAAATACTCTCATAAGTCATATATCCTTATACCCATATAGGGCGTAAACAAATTTTTTGTCATGACCACAATCATATAGAAAGGTCTCGACATTTGCTAGAGAAAACCATTCGAAAATTGAATCGTGTCTAGTTATGAAAAATCAACATGGAAGGTCAATAACAAAGTAGTACGGCGTTTTTGCGAGACAGAGATGAGTAAAGTGTTATGCATGCTCAGAACGAAAACCTTCTTGTTTTCCACGTTGATTTTTTACGACTACTTACGATTCAGTTGTCGGACGGTTTCTCTAGGCTCCGATATATGAGTGTGTTTATATCATCGTGATCATCACAAATAATTCTTTTACACTTTATGAATACATGAACAATAACAGGAAAGCAGAAACAAGAATATAGCTATAGAACCCATTTCATTAAATATTTTTTTACGAAATTATTTAATACGAAGCTTTCAAAAAATATTTTATACAGTGGCTACAATTAATATTTGTACATACGCTTATTTTCCATTAAAACGTTTTTTTAGTAGGTCCTCTATTTCATTTTCACAGTATCAATCTTTTGTAATCATATGTAAGTATTAGTAAATGAAAAATTTAATATGCTTGAATGTAATTAATTAGTGTGTAATAATTATTATATTAGTATATAATGATGTATAATAAATATAATGATGTACAAATACTTATTGTAGTCACTATATATATATATTTTCTTTTCTTAATTTATATTTTAAAAGAAATAATTGTTACAGATGATGTACCTCCACCAGGGGCGTATGATCCAAAGTTAGATAGTAAAGTAAAAGGTTTTGTTATTGAAAAGTCAGAGAGATTTCATGATAACAAAAGCGTTGCCAGTGCAGAGTGCAATGTATCAGTGTGCACTAAAAATGCAAGCAATGTGGCAATTACTTTCAGAACGGTGCGTAATAGAAATTAATTGAATGTAAAAAATTTTCTTACTGATCTTGCACGGGATGCAGTTGATCTGAGAGATATGTACAGAAGTATTATTTAATTGTTCATATTTTATATTCCTTTTACAACAAATGCATATATAGTTGGAATGTATGTTTTAATAAATTTACATTTTTTTCATATATTCATACACTTTTTATGTAAAACTTGTCACTATGGCATAAATTACTGTATCTCTTGGATATACCGCAACTTACAGAGAGTTAATGAGTTATGAAAAAATATATATGTTTTTTTTAGAAAATATTTTAATATCAGTAACAATATGTATTTTCAGCCACAACCACCACGAAAACATAATCGAGACCAAACAAGATCAAGTTCAAAAGTGAAGTCACGTGGGCTTATTACTGCTAACGACCAAAAATTGAAGTACGATTCCGAGCATCAACTCGCTGATCTTCAAGTAGAATGTTCCAACAAAGACAGGACGATACAAGAGCTTGAGAAGCACATCGAGGATATGAAGGAGGAAGTGCAGAAATTAGAATTGCAACTCGACGAGTTACATAAAAAACAAACAGAAGTAGAGGAGCAACACCGAAAGGACATAGAAATAATGGTTGTAGAATACTTTCTAACAAGAAGTATAATTTTATTTCTAACAAATATTTTATTAACGACTCCTGCATCCAGGCTAAATTGCAACAAGAAATTTTAAATGGTTACGATGAAAAGCATCAAACCGAAGTGAAGCGCCTTCGTTCTCAGCTTTTGGAAGTTTCAGAGGAGAAAGAACGCGAAATTGAAACAAGGAAAGCTATGGAAGGTGATCTGAGAAGTCGTATCGCGGATTTCTCGAAAAGAATAGCAGCGTTAGAATCTGAATTGGCAGATAAAAAACACACAAACGTGAAAAGAGTAAATACTTGTTTATTTCGAAGAATTAAAATGATTTGGAAACATTGTAACTCTATCACAATTTTTTAAATTTGTTCTTCATAGGTTCAATCTCTTGAAATACAAATTGAAGAACTAACAATAAAATTAGAAGAGATAACAGTAAGTCACAAATATGAAGTTGACTTGCTGGAACAAGAAAAGGCCAAACTTAATTCATGTGTTAGTAATTTAATGGAGGAACGTGATAAGTTGGAGCTAAAGTTGCAAAAGCGACAAAATGTAGTTCTTGAACTACAAGGACAATTATCTGCCCTTCAATGTGAATTAGACGAACTAAAGGGTGAATATGAAAAAGTTGTTGAAAATTTTTCGAAAAAAGTAGGTGATCTTAGATATAAATATGAAGAAGAAACTAATAAATTGAAACTCGATTTTGGAAAAGAAAAAATGATCCTTATCAATGAAAACGAATTTGAAGTATCGCGTAGGATAGAAATTGAAATTAAAGTAAAAGATATTGATGAACAAAATAATTTTCTTAGAAAAGAACTGGAGAACGTTCAAAATCTTTCCAAAGATGTAAATATTAAAATTTTTACCTGATTGCATAATAATAGAAACATTTTCTTATCTTCTTACTTTTTATTTTAATTCAGGTTAATAATCGTTTACGTGAGGCGCATCAAGAATTAGAAGATTCACATAGAAAACACACTCTTATTTTGAAAAAACATCAGGAAGAATTAGGTGATATAATAAAACTTCATGACGAAGAAAGATATAAACTGAAACAGCAATTGGAGGATGCAAGATTGAATTATATAAAAGAGATAGAAAATGTATATTCACATGTTGTTTTATCTTTTTTTTTTTGTATATTTTAATTTGAAACATAGACAAGATTTACAAAGATTGTTTGTTATATAATAATCTTCTTGTGAAATAACATATACTAATCTTTTGCGTAGCTAACGATAGCAAGAGACAAAGAAGTATCAGAAGTAAAAGAAGCTGCGGGAAAAATGATTGAAGAAGAAACTAAACGAATTAAACAACATGCCGATAAATTAGTAGCAAATGCAGAAGCTGTTACGAGAGAAACATTGGCAGCTTGCCGTACCGAATGTGAGGAAAGAGTAAAAAGAGTGATTGCTGATAGTGACGCGAAAGTAAGCGGGTCACACGTGCGTAAAATAAAAAACATCACTGACTGAGTACTTTCTTCTAACACTCAATAAAAAATCGTCCAATAAAAATTCTTTTTACTATACCGAGAAGAAAAAGAGTTATATTGAAAGAATTTTTATTGTGGACACTATTTCTTTTTCGAGGTCTCTTTTAGTATTCTCTCTTCCAGTTTCTGTGATGTTTGCCGAATATTTTATGCTCTTTTGCAAGAACGTACGCATATAATTTTTAAAATGAACTTATTAATTTAGATAAATGCTATGATCAGAGAGGCAAAGATTACTGTAGAGGAAGAAATGCGACTTACTGCGGAAAGGTATAAAGCGTGTTTAGCGCGAGTAGAAATGGAACGAACGGCATTAGACGAAAAACTGGCGATTAAAGATGCTGAAATTAATAGACTTTCCGCGACTCTGGAAGAACTAAAGAACTCTGCAGAAACTCAGGTGGGTTGTAAAACGTAATCAAAAATAAAGATAATATTTCAAAGTACCAGTTTGTAATAATTGATTAAACGAATCTAGGAAAGTTTTGGCCAAAGCTTACAAATAGAATTAGATCGAGCAGAAACTGAACTAGCAGAAAAGAAAGATGAATTAAGAGCTCTAAAAGATCAAATCCGAGCAGAGGCAGCAGAGATGGTAGCTAGGCGAAAGAGGTACATCATTTTTCACAGAAATAACTATATGTATTTTTATAAATAGGTACTTATATATATATATATATACACACACATGTATACATGTATACATGTATGAAATTTTATTTAGGTTCGAAGTTATAATGGCTGAAAATCAAGCATCAGTTGCTGCCTTAACTAAACGTTTGGCTCAAAGTAATGCTGAAGTGGAAAGATTACAGCATGAATTAAAACGTGGTGAAGATTGTATAAACGAACATCGTGATTTACTGAGTATTATGCGCAACAACTCTCAAATAGTACATGAACAGGTGCATGTTTTGATGGATCAATTAGATGCCAAAAAGGGATTGGTCGATCAACTCGAAGCTGAAAGTTTAAGCGAATTGGAATCATTAAAATCTCTATTCGAAGCTAAAATCGATGATTTAAAGAAAATAGCAACCAGACAAGTTGCGAAATTACAAGCTGAAAATGATGCGAAGACCGCTCAAAATATTGAGGTGCTCTTTATTTTCTATTTTTGCTTCAAAAGTATTACAAATTTTAGCAAGTGCAAAATTTGAGAATTATAATTATTTAGATATAATGTGATTAATTGCTTAAAGAGGAAAGTAAATCACTTCATCATCTCATTTCGAATTTTAGATGAAAAATCAGCTTCAAGAAATGGCTAACCATCTTGCTGAAGCACAAAGTATGCTGCTTAAATTGGAAGAAAGAAACGATGCTCAAGAACTCGAAATTTCTCGAGTAGATATGCTAAACAACAAATTTAACGAACAGTTGAAAGAACGTGAAACAGCAATAGAAGACTTAAATAAATTGTTAGAGCATCAATCAGAAATTCATAAAGTTACCTTAAATGAGGTATGCTCTCGAAATTGCTATATTAATGCTTGCTTTTTACATAATAAAATAAATGAATTTAGTTACTTTTACTATTTTTACAGGCAAGTCTGAAAATAGGAGAACTTTCTGATAAAATTAAATGTCTTGAAGAAAAAGATAGCCAGATACCGGTAATCGATCATTTTTTTATGTTTTATATCTAAAAAGATAAAGAAAAGAATTTAATAAAATACAGTAATTGTTGTATTTTGTAACATATATGTAATTTATTCAAAAATTTTGTATCTGTGTAGAAACGCAATGAATTACTCGAAGAAGAACAGAACAGATGGAGAAGTTTAGAAAAAACGATTATAGAAAAACTTGAAGAAGAAAAATCCCGTCGAGAAGCAGCTGAAGAGTACGTTATTTTCTCCTCTAATAATAATAATAATCTAAGAAAGTTATAAAATAATAAATTTATTTTTGTCTGTTTAGTGAAGTGAAAAAGCTTTCCAAATATAATGAGCAACTTCTAAAAGATTATCAAGAAATCCATGAAAAATACGCTGAAGTTGTTGGTCATCATAATCACAGGCAAAGAATTAAACATGTATCTCAACTGAAAGATAAAATCAATCAACTCGAACAGGTGCGTTTAACTATCTGTCTTGGTATCGTGATCATTTTATATTGCATGTTGAATTGATATACTTATCATAATAATAGTAATATCTTTTAATATTACAAATATTGAATATTGAAACAAATATTGATCGTTAAATTTACTGAAAATATTAAATTTTCTGTTTATATTTATAGTATGTTAATTAGTCTCACTGTCTATTTTTGTGTGCGTTATTATTAATAAATGTTTATTCATTTATATAATGTACAGAATTTGACAAACTATTTGGCTTCTTTTATTTTACATAAATGATATACCATAATTTTGTGTGAATTTAGACTAGCACTTTGTTGTTTAGGCATTCACTAATTAGTGTGCCCAAATTATTTGTTTAGGCAATAGGAGAGAATGTGTATATACTGACTGAGAATAGTAAATGTATATAAATAAATTATTTTTATTGCGTAAATGGTATTATTCAATTTCATTTGCATTGGTCTAATTATTTTGTCTTTGCTTCTCTTAGTTGCAAATATTAATTTATATACATAAGTACTTAAATACTTACGTAATATACATTGATTGATTGTAAAATAAATGTGATAAAATGTAAATTGTTTTTAGGATTTATATGCGAAGATGAGGACAATAGAACAGCAGCACAAGATGATAGAAAAATTGAGAGCAGAAGAAAAACGTGTGCATAGTAAAGGAAAAGAGAACATGGTAGGAATTTCACAGAACACTTTTGCGACACCTATTCCTTCTCCACATAAACCATTGACGCCACTAAGGAATCGGAATGATTAGTCTTAATATTGGCATATTATTCATTTATGGTTATCATAAATGCGAGTTGGTAATAATTATTACATTAATATTTATGCTTTAAGAAACATATTCGAATTACTGCATCAGTGATGGTATTAAGATATTAAGTTTGCCAGAGCTTTAATATGTTAAAATTATAAATATATATTATATAGTAAATAGATCCTCTACAAGTACTGATTTTCAAACATTAATAAATGAATAATCTTTGTGGTTATTATAAATATGATATAAAAATAATTTAATTCAACTCATGTAGTAATTATAAATAAATACTTACTTTCTGAAATACATATAAAATACATACTGTGTACGTTGTGACTGTATTATAATTACTTATTGATGTAATAATTATCGTCTCGCATTTATAATAATAATTTTTGAATCAGTATGCATGAATTTTTTTATTAAATATATTTATAACTCTAACATTTTTAAATCCATAACAAATTTAATAACTTAATACAAGATCTAATACTCTATGTAAGGTCAAGTGTTCAGTTTGCCAGGTTCTGTTAAAAGACTGTAATAATAATGTTTAGTTATAAAGATTACATGTTTGAGCGATATTGACTTTCTAAACTTATGTTTAGCTTGTACAATCGATATTAAAAGAAAAAGGAATTTTATTTATATGACAGTTTTTCCCCGACGTTTCAATATATATCAATTACATAAATTTTATTTGTAATACGTTTTTGTAATCTATGACTATATATTGAACTTTTAAGAGTAACATTAAAATCAATGTGGGTGAACAAGTTCTATTGCATGAGTTTCTCGTATGAGATTATACATACTGCTGAAAAAAATCGCTAATTCTTATTGAATTTTAAATGAAATATATGAACAACAATTATGTACTCAACGTTTGTTATCGTTATAATATTTTGGATGTTTGTTTTTTATGCAAAATATACCTATATAGTTGCTACTATATTCACAAAAGTATTCAAGCACTTATAAAAACCGTAAATAAATATATTATGTGTGTTACACGAAACATTTTGAAATTTCACGAGGACTGTAATAATCCTTTGCAGTTGAGGACTTTTTCGTTTCGGCAACTCGAAACTATTTTTCTTATACTTGGTGAATTTCTTACAGCTAACTTGAAATGATTTCATATACAAATTAACTATTATATTTTAATATTTTATGTGCCCTTACATCTGAAAGAAGTAAATTTGTTAAATATTAAGCTCTGTATTGTCTCTTCGTATGGTATTTTATAAAACAATCGCCAAGATCCTTGTTGGCTTGTCGGTATCACAATAATATATTGTTTGATGTCTTTCGCTAGCATTATTTTGTTGAGGGTAAACTTTACAGCCCTTTTCAACTCCTGTTAGAATAACATGTAGCTTTCTATTCACAATCGGATTTAATCGAAACTAGAGATAAAGATAGAAGCTCGATCACGAGTCGGGCGAACATCTCTTCGCAATTGTTCAACTAAAGTTTTTATATTCTTCGTTCGTTTCTCTGTTTTTTTACTGAATTATAAAGAATATAAGAATTAATTGAATGTATCTCTAAACCGCCAAAAACCTTCTTACACCTCTTACTTCATCGCTATCTTCATTACTGCTTTTCTCCTTTCTATCGTTAAGTGTTTTATAAATAGAGATAATTTCGTTGTTCAACAACGAGAAATCAAATTCATCTTCACTTGGATTGATGTCAGTACCACATCCCATGCTCATAGGGCTCAAAAACTTTGAAAGTAATATTACTATTGGCACGACGACTGTCAAGTTCGGACTAATCCCGAAGACGCAGTCCGATCCGTGATGAGTGGACTAATATGAGATCAAAAAATCTTATAGACATTTGAGGGGGTATCATTCTACACTTTATAAGATTATACATAAATATCTTAGGAATCCACTCATGAAGCGATATTGCCATTGTCACATAAGAGACATAAGAAATCACGAAAATGATAGATCGCCGGGGATCTTGTCACGTAAACTTGAGACTTAACAAGAGGGTTGAACCGTAACACAACTACTAACTTTTATCAAACTTTATTATGAATTTAATAATCACAATTGAATATACACTGAATTGAAACTTATAAATCACAGTTTACTCCAATAACTTTATATAAAAGCTAGTTACACTGGCGCGTATGTATAAGTTAAGTACGCGGCTGGTCTAAGGGTAGAAAGTCGGTAAAGAGATGTTGACTATTCTAAAGATAGAGAATAAGTGAAGTTTAGTGACGATGTCGTGGCGGAGGAAAGCTAGTGATGGGTATGTGAAGATACGAGACGAGCTGATTCGTTAAGGACAATTTTGGCTAGGAAAATGAGGACAATAAACTTTTGATTGGATAATAAGAAGGTTGATGGACTAGGAAGGAGTTTTTAGGTGGACTTTCTTAGCCGCCCTCGAAAGAAAGTTGCTAACGGAAGATAACGAACGTGAGAAGAACCAATTTTCCCGTATCTTCCCGTAGTAAACAATAAATGTAAAGGACATTTGAAATAAAAGATACTTGTTTGGTCTGAAGGACGTTAACTATAAAAATGCCAAGATTTATGATGGGTCCCTAAGACTATTGAGGGTACCCAGTAAGGATATGTAGACATCTGGCTGCCATTTTACTCGCGGTGTGTGGCCTAGTCTCTGATGTGGATTGAGATGTGGTTGATGTCACGATCTTCTCACGTCGCGGTTCGAACATTTCACAAATAAGGTGAAGAAATTGAACTTTGTATATGGTAATAGAATTTATTATATAAATCCAACAGAGTGACGGCTTAAAGTGTTACAACAGACTGATGTCGAGCGTTTATTTGGGAGGGTTTTTATACTAAGATTTTAGGTTTAAGGGTTGTCATCTGGTGTATCTCAGAGGCGGCTATTCCGTTACTATTTGGTTATTGTTTCGATGCCTGTGGCATGCAGGATGCCTAGCCTTCTATTACTGTTTCTGAGCGTGTGACACAATCTTCGTTTCCGCCGGTGTAACTTTCAAAAGTATTAGTTTCAGCTGATGATCTTACTCTGCAGAACACGTGGTTATCTTTTCTAATACCGATACTTGATTCCTTGGCGCGTGCCAGTTGTTTGTCACTAATGATGCCGTCTGAGAAGGTCGTAGCCTCTCAACTTTCGTTATCTGCTTATTGTACTGTGTATTGTGGTGGGGAGAACTCTCTATTTGGTTCCGAACTCTCTTTGGTGCCGTGACTTTTCAAGACTGAAGTTCTTAAATTTGTCCTTCGATCGAATCTGTTTCTTTTTTCTTTGTCACCCCTCAATATCTCCACTATCCATGCGTTTGTTAGGCGTCCGCGATCGTTGCCACGTACGCCTTCGACTCGAACAATCGGCGGAAGGATCGTTGGAATATTGATTACTTCGGTGATATACATTGTCGCCGAGTGCCGCCACATCTTTATCTCCATCATCAGTCCATCTGGTTTGAAGTGTGCCGGTCGTGACACCATCATCTACATATGTGGTCATCAATACTAATTTGTCATCTTCTGCATAAATATAAAAACAAGGATCTGCATTAATCTGATAAAATTTTAAATTTGAAATAAATTGTGTGAAACGTTCCGTCAAACATCTTGGAGACTGCTTTAAGCCATATAGGCTTTTTAGCAATTTATAAACGCGATTCGTACCATCATCAAAATTTTTAGGTTGTTTCATATAGATGTCTTCTTTCAGACTTCCATATAAAAATGCAGGTTTAATATCAAACTGTCCAAGGTGTAAATTATTTTTAGCAACAATACTGAGCATTAATCTAATTGTGTCAAACTAAGCAACGGGACTATAGGTTTCCTTATAATCTATGCCTTCTTTCTATGAACACCCTTTTATCACAAGTCGCGCTTTATCGTTCTGAATTGTCCGGATTTAGTTTTACCGTTGAAACCTACCTATTGCTAAGTATCTTTTGATCTTTTGGTTTTTCTACAAGAATCAACGTCTTATTTTCATGGTGCGATTTCATTTCATCATGCATAGCCATTTCCCATAACTCTATCTTTTCGGATCTCATCGCTTCGTTAAAATCCACCGGTAATTTTTCCGCTATGTACATCACTGGGATACCATAAAAACCGGTTCGTTTGATCTTATCCATATTTTTCAATTGTCTCACATTCTCGTTATTTACATGAGCTTGTTTTTCATGTTCACTCTCTGCACTTTCGTACGTACATGGTCTATCGCTCTGCGCACACACATCTTCGCGCTCGACAATTTTTGGTAAACTCAAATTAACAAATTTCGCAGTTTCTAGTTCGAGCTTAAATATTACGTCACGGCTCAATATTACATTTCTTACGATCGGCACGTACATTCGATACCCTTGTCTTGTCGGTCATCTAGATAGCCTACCAAATATCCTTTGTTAGCCTTTCTGTCAAGTATTCTTCTCTTTTCCGCAGGTATGTGTGCAAAGCACTCAGTATCGAAAACCCTAAACTTTTCTAAATCTGGCAGTTTCCCGTGCCACAATTCATAAGATGTTTTATTGTCCTGTCTTGTCAGCCCGGTCGTGTTTATGACATGCACTGCTGTGTTTATGGCTTCGGCCCATAAAAATAACGGCAGATTTGGTTTCGAATGTAGCATTGACCGGCCTGCCTCTACTATTATTCTATTTTCTTTTTCCGCGAGGCCATTTTGTTCAGGAGTGGGACATTAATCGTGTGCCTAATTCCCTGGCTTCTTAAAAATTCTTTAACCTCTTTATTTTTGAATTCCTTCCCTCCATCATTATGAATTTTTTTGATCTTACTATTGAATTGATTTTCGACTTCTAGGCAAAAAGTATTTAGTTTTTCGATTACTTCTGACTTATGTCGTAAGAAATAAATCTTCGTGAATTTCGAAAAATCGTCTTTAAACGTAAGAAAATACAGTTTCTTTCCTAATGATTCGACTTTCATAGGTCCACATACACCCGTGTAAATAATTTCGCGAAGTTTAGTCGCACATTTGATTTTCTCGTGAAAACTCGATCTATGATGTTTCCCGTACGCGCAACCTTCACAGAAAAAGGTACTATCCTCTACAACTTTCATATTCGAATTCCTTAACGTGTCTGATATTTTGATGATAGGCGTTCGTGCCATAACTGCAGCGTGTCCGCGTTTGACTCCGCTTTATTGTTAAGATTGCAAACTGGCGGTATGATAACTCGCATATCGATCTTATATAAATTTCCGATAACAGAACCTCTTGCTATTACTTTTTGGTTTTGTAAAAACATACAATGGTACATATAAGACATCGTTCATTGTACATGCTACCCATTTGCCGTCTGCAAAAGTCTCTACCTTGATTTTTCCTTTGTCGCACGCATCTATGAACGTACCATCGCCGATCTCTATCTTCACCGTGTTGTCGAATTTTTCGAGAACGCTAAACCATTCTTGTCATCCTGTCATGTGATCCGTAGCTCCTGAGTCGATTATCCAAACATAATGGTTTGCCGCATGTACCGTTAAGGTGCTTCCTAATAGACCAACTCCGCTGTAATCTCGATTTTGATTTTTGGATTTCTGGTTGTCACTACTGTTGTTTCCTTTATTATATTTAAAGCAATTTTTACTGATGTGGCCTTTCCTTTTGCATATAAAGCATTTAAAACAATCTCTTTTTAGATGGCCAACTTTTCCACAGTTGAAACAGCTTCGTCCTTGTTTCTCATATTCACTTTTATTCGATTGATTCGTCCTTTCCCTTTTGTAATTGTCGTCGAAATATCACAAACAGGAGCGAAATAGGAGTTAGTTTTCTTCAAAATCGACAAATGATCGCGTTTTGCGAGCCGCTGTGCTTGCTCCGACGTTGAGAATTGATTGCACCACATTCGTCGTGTAAAATGAAAGAAAAGGAGCGTTTGAACGTCGAAATATTTCAAACGAGCGAAATGACAGTCACTGTTCGTCAAAATCAACAAATGATCGCGTTTGGAGTGCCGCTGGGCTTGTTTCGAAGCTGATATGTGATTGCACTACATTCGGTGTGTAAAATGCTGCATAACAACGGTTTCAACGTCGAAATATCACAAACGCGCGAAATGACAGTCAGTGTTCGTCAAAATCGACAAATGATCGCGTTTCGAGTGCCGCTGGGCTTGTTTCGACGTTGAGAAGAGATTGCATTGCTTTCGACGTGCAAAATGCAATAAAACGAGCGTCTAAACGTTGAGTTATCTCAAACAGATGACAGGTGACGGTTTTCGTCAAATTGGATAAATGATCTCGTTTGTTTTGCCGCTGGGCTCGTTTTGCACTGCATTGCAATCGGCGTGTAAAATGCAGTAAGACTAGCGTTTAAACATTGAGATATCTCAAACAGATGAGAGGTGACAGTTTTCGTCAAACTCGACAAGTGATCGCGTTTGGAGTGCTTCTGGGCTTGTTTCGACTCTGATATGTAATTGCACTACATTCGGCGTGTAATATGCCGCATAACAACCTTTTCAACGTTGAAATATCTCAATCGCGCGAAATGACAGTCAGTATTCGCCAAAATCGTCAAATGATCGCATTAGGAGTGCTGCCGGGCTTGTTTCGACGCTGATATGTGATTGCACTACATTCGGCGTGTAATATGCAGTAAGACGAGCGTTAAAATATTGAGATGTTTCAAACGGATGAGAGGTAACAGTTTTCGTCGAATTCGACAAATGATAACGTTTAGCGAGCCGCTGGGCTTGTTTCGACGTTGTGTAGCGATTGCTCTACATTCTGCGTGTAAAATGCAGTTAAATGAGCAGTTAAACATTCAGTTATCTCATACAAATTATTGGTGACAGTTTTCATCAAATTTGACAAATGATAGCGGTTATCGAGCCGCTGGGCTAATATCGACGCTGGGAAGTGATTGCACTACATTCGGCGTGTAAAATGTAGTAAAACGAGCATTTATACATTCAGTTATCTCAAGCAGGTGATAGGTGACAGTTTTCGTCAAACTCGACTAATGATGGCGATTAGCGAACAGCTGGCCTTGTTTCGACTTCGTGAAGTGTTCGTAATACATTCGTGTGCAAAATGCACTAAAACGAGCGTTTAAACATTGAGCTATCTCAAACAGGTGATAGGTGACAGTTTTCGTCAAATTCGACAAATGATCGTGTTTGGTGCGCAGTAGGGCTTGTTTCAACGCTGATATGTGATTGCACTATATTCGGCGCGTAAAATGCAGTAAAACGAGCAGTTATACATTCAGTTATCTCAAACGGATGACTGGTGAGAGTATTCGTCAAATTCGACAACTGATAGCGGTTACCGAGCCGCTGGGATTGCTTCGACGTTGAGTAGAGATTGCATTGATTTCGGCGTGTAATATGCAGCATATCAACGGTTTCCACGTCGAAATATCTCAATCTAGCGAAACGATAGTCAGTATTGTCAAATTCGACAAATGATCGCGTTAGGAGTGCCACCGGGCTTGTTCCGACGCAGAGAAGTGATTGCTCTCCATTCGGCGTGTAAAATGCAACAAAACGAGCGTTTAAACGTTGTAATATCTCAGACAGATGAGTGTTGATAGTTTTCGTCTAGTTCGACAAATGGTCGCGCTTGCAGAGTCGCTGGGCTTGTTCGGACGCAGAGAAGTGATTTCCCTACATTCAGGGAGTAAAATGCAACAAAACGAGCGTTTAAACATTGAGATATCCCAAACAGATGAGAGGTGACAGTTCTCTTCTGGTACGACAAATGGTCGCGCTTGCAGAGCCGCTGGGCTTATTTGGACGCGGTGAAGTGATTGCAGAGCATCCGGCGTGTAAAATGCAACAAACCGAGCGTTTATACGTTGTAATATCTCAGACAGATGTGAGTTGATAGTTTTCGTCTAATTCGACAAATGATCGCGTTTGGAGAGCCGCTGGGCTTGATTCGACACTGAGAAGTGATTGCACTACATTCAGCGAGTGAAATGCAACAAAACGAGCGTTTAAACGTTGTAATATCTCGAACAGTTTTCTTCTGCTTCGACAAACGGTCGCGCTTGCAGAGCCGCTGGGCTTGTTCGGACGCAGAGAAGTGATTTCTCTATATTCAGGGAGTAAAATGCAACAAAACGAGCGTTTAAACAATGAGATATCCCAAACAGATGAGAGTTGACAGTTT
>CM026165.1:0-70854 GCA_014825975.1 Bombus haemorrhoidalis
TGGACATCGTTGGACACCGTTGGACACCGTTGGACACCGCTGGACGCCGCTGGACACCGCTGGACAACGTTGGTCACCGTTGGACACCGTGGGACACCGAGGGACAGCGTGGGATACCGTGGGATGCGTGCGTTTTGGCCTTAATTAATCGTAAGTTAGAAACCTACGTTAAGTGCATTGTGAGCTCATTCTGTACGACGATGCTTATCCATCTTGAAACGAAAAAAAGAAAATTGTCGTCTCTTTCCCCTCGCTTACCACACTTGAAAAATTGCACCCGCGATTTATCGGTTCGCGATCGCTCGGTTCTTTCAAACTGTCGCGTGACGTACTCGCCTGCGCGTATTCCGGGTGCGTGCTGGTCAACGTACACTAGACAACTCTTTGGATTCGTAAGTCGCCCCAAGGACACCTCTGTCTTGGCGACTGCTCGACGACTGCTCGCCGTTTGCGTCGGATCACGGGATTTGTCGTCGCGCCGGTGATGCTTGCGAATCCGTTGGGGATTCAGTCGTGGATCCGCAGTCCTGTCCGATTGGTACTTCGGTACTCGGTCAGGGGCCAGCAATTTCGCGTCCTCCGTAAACCTGTTCGGTCCCGCGGGGGTGGACCCCACTGTTCAGTCGGGGCCTTGCCTTCGTAATCCTGTTCAGCGGTCCCTCCCCGGGTTCCACTTGTTCAGTTGGAGTGTGTTAAGTTGCCGGCCTGTGTGCTGGATCCACGGCTGGATCACCAGTGGATCACTGGCGTCATCGGTAGGCGCCATCGACCGCGACTCGTGTAAGTTTCGAACGGCGAAACAGAAATCGAGTTACGGTCAATCCTTGGGCTTTCCGCTGAATCCTTGGGGTTATCCGGTGTACGGGAGTACGTCGCGTAAGTTTGTTAGTTCTTTGGAGAGATCGCGATCTCGTTCGTTTCGGGCGCGTCGCGATCTTTTCCTTTATCGTCCGATTGCTCGGGCATCTTCTTATCTTCCCATTTTTGAGGGATCTCCTCAATATGTTATGGTGTCGCAATAGTGGAAACAGTATAATACAGCGACTCGTATGTCCTTTCTGCAAGACACGAAATAGTGTGTACAGAATCAGTAGCTTCATTTTCTTTCTTTCGTTCCAAAGATAGAGAAACGTGTCCTTGATACCGAATGGTGCCAGTAGAGATGCGAGTTATTGTACGATATATGTACTGATCGATGTAATCGTTATGCGTGAGATAGATGTCGCTTTATGTATGTTTTGTTCTATATTTGTAATGATTCATGTAAGCGCTGTGTTGGAGATATGTGTTTCGCAGTTGGGCTACGAAACAACTATCTCATTAAGCAGGCCCATGGTCAAGTAGAGTCAGAACTCGACATTCTGCCAATAGGTAGAATATCGAGACCGATGTGTAATATTAAATAACCCATGGGCGGGTCTCGTGCGTAGTCACCTCCACGTGGTGAGACCTGGTAATTGGCATCGTTTTCCAAAAATTAATCAGTTGATTAACGTCTGGAAGGCGATGCCAAGCCAAGAACTACGCAACGATCCAGTTTGAATCAGCAAAATCCGCGAAAAGAATTTTGGATGATCTAGACTGGACTGGACTACACCGTGGGACACCGTGGGACAACGTTGGACACCGTGGGACACCACGAAATGCGAGCGTTTTAGTCTCAATTGGTATCTATCATAAGATAGATACCTACGTTATGTGCATTGTAATCTCATTCTATACAACAATACCTGTTCATCTTGGAATGCAGCATTTGAGTTCATCTATGGAAAAAAAAGAAAAAACAGAAGAAAAAGAAAAAGAAGAAAAGAAAAAAAATATTGTTTTCGCGGCTTTCGGAGACCCACACTGGAACAACGGTGACTCACGATCTCCCGTGTTGCAGTCCAGTATGGAGCATCCAAAATTCTTTTCGCCGCTTTTGGAGATCCATACTAGACTGGAACATGGGACAACGTTGGTCCAGTATGGATCATCCAAAATTCTTTTGGCGACTTTTGGAGACCCACATTGGACCAATGGAGCACCATGTTGCAGTCCAGTCTAGAACATCCAAAATTCTTTTCACGGCTTTTGGTGATCCAAACATGACCAACGGCGTCCCACGGTGACCAACGGTGTCCAACGGTGTCCCACGGTGTCCAACGGCATCCCACGATGTCCAATAGCGTCCCACGATGTCCAACAGCGTCCCACGATGTCCAACGGCATCCCACGATGTCCAACGATGTCCAAAGATGTCCGACGATGTCCAGTGGTGTCCAACGATGTCCAGTGGTGTCCAACGATGTCCAACAGTAACCAACGGTGTCCCACGGTGCAGCCCAGTATAGATCATCCATAATTCTCTTAGCGGCTTTTGGTGATCCAAACTGGACTGTTGCGTAGTTCTTGGCTTGGCATCGTTCTTCAAAGATTAATCAACTGATTAATTTTTTAAAAACGATGCCAATTACCAGTTCTCACCACGAGGGGGTGACTAAGCACGAGATCTGCCCATGAGTTATTTAACATTATACATAGGTCTCGACGTTCAAGACATTGGTAAGAATGCGGAGTTCTGACTCTACTTGATCATGGGCCTGCGTAAAGAAACACGGGAGTATGCCACGCGACAGTTTAAAGAAACTGTCCGATAAATCGCGAGAACAATGTTTTCAGTGTAGTAAGCGAGGGGATGGAGAGAGAAGAGATTTTTCGTTTTCGTTCCAAGATGGATAGGTATCATTGTACAGAATGGAATCACAATGCACTTAACATCTGCATTTACCTTATGAATAATTAAGAACAAAACGCACACTCCCCACGTTGGACCACGACGATCCACGGTGCTCCCCCCCCCCCTCCCCCTCTCCCGTAGGAAGGTATTAGTCCAGTCTAGATCACCAAAACAGTTTTTAATCATCTAGACTAGACTGTATTAAAGTAGTTTTTAGCATGATATCGTTTTTCAAATAGTAATACCCGTAAATATTAATATAGGTCCTTTCCTAATAGTAATTTAACTATAATATTAAAATTAATGTTGCGTTAATTTTCTAATATTCAGAATAGTACTTCATGTGCCATTATTTGCAAAACGATACCAATTACCGGGACTCGTCGCAAAGAGGTAACTGTGCTCGTGCCCCATTTAGGTAAAGTGTTTTTAAGTATCGGGAGGGGAAGACATAAAATTATTTTAAAACGAAGAAGTAACGTGTATTTAAATCTATTACAATAGATATAATGTATGGATCCACATAATCATACTGGAACATTGAATTTACGATCGAAGAAACGAAACCACGCGACTCATTAATCGTAGCACGCATAAATGGATGATGAGATCTCGTTGCCTTCGATTAAATTGCACTTGTTTCTTCAATTCCACGAATACCGTGTTGATTCCTTGGCTTTGAGTGGACACGAAGAATAACATTCCATCCATAGACGCTCAACAGTTACACTTTGCATTGCCACTGAGTTCCTACAAATTAATGGTTTAAATGTTATAAATAAATGTTTTGAATGTTGATAATTAATAGTTCAAATATTATAAATTAGCGTTTTAAATATTATAAATTAATGCTTTAATTGCTATTGAGTAATGGTTTAAAAGTTGTTAATTAATCGTTTGATTGTTATAAATTAATGGTATAATTGTTATTAAGTAATGGCATAAATATTATAAATTAATGCTTTAATTGTTCGTAAGTAATGGTTTAAATGTTGTTAATTAATGGCATAAATGTTATAAATTAATGGCTTAAATGTATAAGATAACAAATTATTATAACAATTAAATGTTCTAAATTAATAGCTTAAACGTTGTAAATTAATAGCTTAAATGTTATGAAATAATAGTTAAAATGTTGCGAGCGAATGACTCAGAAGTTATAAATAAACAACGCAAACGTTATAAAATAATAATTTAAATATTATAAATTAATAGCTTAAATCTTACAAATTAATAGTTTAAATGTTGTTAATTAATGGCTTAAATGTTATAAATTAATAGCTTAAACGTTGTAAATTAATAGCTTAAATGTTATGAAATAATAGTTTAAATGTTGCGAATGAACGACGTAGAAGTTATAAATAAACAACGCAAACGTTATAAAATAACAGTTTAAATGTTATAAAATAATAGCTTAAATATTATAAAATAATGGCTTAAATGTTATATATTAATGGCTTAAATGTTATAAATTAATTACTTAAATGTTGTAAATTAATGGCTTAAATGTTATAAATTAATTACTTAAATGTTGTAAATTAATGGCCCAGGCGTTATAATTCACTAGTTTCATTGCTATTATTCGATATTTTTTTTCTTTTATTTACCTTTTATTCAAGTTCTTCTCCGATGTTCACTCTCCGGAAGTTCAGGCACGAAAGAGCTCGCGCGCGACTTTCGTGTTCCTTATATAACTTGACAAGGTGTCGGGATGTCGATCAAACGGTAACGATTTTTTGACATAGCAGAAGACGGTTTTTCCATTGTAATAAAATCAAATTGAACGATTTCTTAATTTTTATCGCAAATTCGCGTCTCGAACGATTCAATACGATATCCATTTTTATCATTTTAATAGGTTCTACAAAGTAAGACTAAATTCACGCTTCCTTGATACGAGTTTTCGATTATCAATTAGTTTGTACAAAGGGGAAAAGAAAGCCCAACGGCAGTCGATGACGTTACTGTGAAATAAGTTAAGATATTAAATAATAAGACGAGGATAAAATTCATATTAAGCATTATATTATATTATCGATATTCGTTCATTTACTCGTGCTAATTACAAAATGAAATGTTCTTTTTTCTTGAATAATATCTACATCACTGTTCGCGATATTTAAAATTCTTATTTAACGCTTACTTAAAAGTCAGGTTCCTTTCTAATTCCTCTCAAGTTAAACGAGCAAATTTACTCGTTATAGCTGTAACATAAAATGGCTTTTTTCTTCAATACCGCCTGCATCTCGGTACGTGATACAAATTAATTATGTTGCGAATGATACGAACTAATTGGCCGTAATCGCGGTTAGGCATTTCTTCGTTAGATCTATCGAAGTATGTACCTATTAGGCTGTTAGCGAGAGACTTATTGATTCCTTGAAGAACGGTTTCATTGTTATAAATTAATGTTTTAAACGTTGTTAATGTCTGTTTCAATTGTTACAAATTAATAGTTCAATTGTCGTTAATTAATTGCTTAAATGTTGCTAATTCTTGGTTGTATTATTATAAATTAATGGCTGAAATGTTGTTTATTATTGGTTGGAAATCGTATTATAAATTAATGGTACAATTGTTATTAAGTAATGGCCTAAATGTTTTTAATTAACGGTTTGATTGTTCATTAATGCTTTAATTGCTATTAATTAATACGTTTAATGTTATAAATTTATAGTTCAAATATTATAAGTTAATGTTTTAAATGTAATAAATAAATATTCTGAATGTTCTTAAGTAATAGTTTAAATGTTGTAAAAAATAGGTTTTAAATGTATAAAATTTATAGTTTAAATGTCATAAATTAATAGTCTGAATGTTGCAAATTAATGGTTTAAACGTATAAAGTAATAGTTTAAATGTTGTAAATTAATGGCTTAAATGTTATAAATTAATAGTTCGAATGTTATAAATTAATAGTTTAAATGTTAGAAGTTAATGGCTTAAATGTATGTCGGAGATGAAAGGGACACCGGGGCCTTCCCTTTGGAATTGTTTGGAAAATCATCAATACCTTGGTCTTTATAATTTAACCCGATTATAATTGTCCGAGATTTGTGATAACGAGCCTGTGCTCGATGCGACAACTAGTCGTTAAACGTTGTCGCGGTCACGGGATGAACGTTTTTACCTAACAGAGGTATGGAGTAATTGTATAGCTCTGCTTAAGAAAAGAAATAATTGTAGCGGCACTCGACAGTAAACATTACAATGGTCCCTTCCTCGTGGCTCGCCTCACACAGACCCTATTCTTCGGACAAGATGATTATCAGATGTCGATGCGTCTCCGCAGCACATGTTCAGCTAGCCGGAGGAACCGCTATAAATCTTAGGATTTAGTTAACAAAGGCCCTTCAAACGGACGAACAGCCTTTATCCTAACAGTCCCTAAATCTATCGCCTACTACGGAAAGATAGGGGAAATCTGCTTTTCACACGAACACCGCTTCCCGCAACTAGCAACTTTCTCTCAAGGCCGTCTCTTTAGCATCCTTCTTCAACCACCAACATAGAAATTAACCAATTAACAGCAACGTCCATTTCCCTCACTTTCGAATCCGATGCCGAGCCGAAAAAAAACAACGTCTTTACGATCAGTGAATATTGTCACGTTTTTTATTTTATCCAGGAGTCCGACTTAGACTCTGGAGAGAAGTGCATTTACTATCCCGTTGACCGCGGATTCGTTATCGAACCTAAAACCATTGTCATTGGTGTTTAATCACCGCGGTTACTTGCCGATTCTGTGATACTCACGCTTGTGCTAATCAACATTACCTCGATTACATAACAACGATGGCTAATTCCAGTGAAGATTCATTACACGGCCCTAAACTCTAATCATAACGTTAACTCGACATACATACACACACACACACACACACACACACACACACATATAAATAAATTCTTAACACCTCCGAACTACCGTATGTTGTTTTCTAATTTTCACAATTAAGAACATTAGGCTTAAATGATCTTTTAAAAGCTTCAATTTTTACATGTACTTTTATCTTGTATTTATTTATTTACATATCCTATAGTACGTACTTACCACCTTGGAGGTCTCTCTCACCTTATTTTCGCATTTTTATTCGGTAATTGTTCAGAAAAAGAAAAAAAAACATGGCAAAGAAAAAGACCAGAGGAGTAGCTCTAAAAAAGGCATTCTTTAATCAATCTCCCACACACACACACACACACACGCACACACACGCACACACGCACGCACGCACGCACGCGCGCGCGCGCGCGCGCGTTATTATTTTACATGTTCGGATAAATTGTATAATAGGGATTCTTAAATTGCTTCGTATTAATTGTATAAACATTTGAATCATCCACTGGAAACGGTTGTATAATATTTGATCCCAAATTCTTCTGATTGTGTACATTTGCGAGCATGTACTGTGGTGTGGGCGTGACTTGCCCGACAGTTGCGTCCTCTACTAATTTCCTGTGGGAATAGATTAAAACTTGTGGAACATCTACTTCTTGTTGTTCTGATACAGTACAGGTTTCCACGGAAACCGCGAATCCAGGGTTAGATAATTGCTGTGCCTTGCACTTCTTTCTATGCGCGTAAAGTGACCCTGCATTGTTATATCTCTTTGTACAAATTTTGCAAGCGTATGGTCTCTGCCCTGTGTGCGTATAAGTGTGTTCATTCAACGATGTCAGTCTTCTAAATGATTTTGTACAAATCTGACAATGATATTTTGCTTCCCCTGTATGCATTGTTATGTGCCGTGCCAATGTGTTAGCACGTGCAAACGCCCTGCTACAATACTGGCAAATGTAAGGTTTTTCACCGCTGTGAGTACGTAGATGTAATTGTAGATAAGTGCTCTTCGTAAATGCTCTACTACACACGTTACAAACGTATGGCTTAACTCCTGTATGTGTACGCATGTGCGCAACCAGAGAACCACTCTGTGCGAAACACTTGCTACAGACTTCGCAAAGAAATCTTTTTTGAGTTTCTTTTACCCGCTTATGACGTTCTATGTGATTCGCTAGCGATTGCGCTTGCGCGAACGATTTAGGGCAGATTGCGCATTTGTGAGGTCTATTGTGACGATCCTAAAATAATATTCCAATATTATTGAACAAATTACTTTGCTTTAAAAATAGAGAAAAGTTTCAAGTTTCGAGCTTAATAACTTACTTACTTTCTTTCTTCCTTCTAAACAGTCACCTTTATTAACTACATTGTCTGTGTCCTCTTTATCATCCAAATCAGAATTGTCGAATAATTCAGCCTTGTGCTTTGATTGTTCATGATCTTTTAATTTATCCACTCTTGAGAATCCTTTACCACATGTTTCACATGTATATTTTAATCCACTATGTGTGGAGACATGCCTTTTAAGATTTCTTTTTGTTGCAAATAATTTCCCACACTGAGTGCATTGTAAACTTTCAGCAGGTAGGTTCTCATCTTCCTCATCTTCTTCGTCCTCCTCTTCTTCGTTTTCTTCTTCTTCCACCACGGTTTCTGTACATCTTTCTTTTACCCAACATTGAGACGAGTCATCCAATTCTTCCAGTTTATACTCTGGATGACTTTTAGCGTGTGTGATAAAAGATTTTTGATAAGTAAATTGTTTTGAACACACTTTGCAAGTAAATTTTAAGCTTTTTCGTTGTTCCTTAGGAGAGTCATCATTTTTTTGAATTTTTATTCTTTTATCCTGAAATATGACAATACAACGACCTTAAACTTTAGTTTATAGTAAAATGTAATAGCTGCAATGATCTTCCTTGGCCAAATATCTTGGGCAAAGTCTATCTAAAATCCAATTTAAATACTTACTTGGACATTACTATTAATCCTTTTATCTTGTACACTCGCGATTGCTTTATTTTGTTCATAGCTAATTCTCTTATGTTGAATATTTTCTTTCCTATCGCGAGCTTCGTGGCAAATTGCAACATGATTTTTCACTTTTGCAAGCGTAGAATATTGTTTATCGCAAACATAACAAACATAACGTAATTTGGTCTTACGTTTATGTACAATGGCGTGTCTCTGCAAGGCCACTTTTGTACGAAAAGACTTGATACACTGTGTACAGCGTAATCTGGTTGTGCGTGAAATTAATGGTTTTTCATCGTCATCATCATCTTGGATACTATCTGTCTTTGATGTCTCTTCTGACGTCTGTTGACTTTCTTCGATACTCGATTCTCCTTTTAATGGAACATCTTTAGTTTGTACCGTATGTTCGTCTAATAAAACAAACTCTTGCTTTATCGAATCGATTTGTCTTACAGAATCATCCTCTAATAAACTCTTATAAACGTTTACATTTTCCAGGCCCTTCCTTTGCTCTGTATCGTTTAATCGACTGTGTGATGATTCTTTTTCGTAACAAAACAAGTTCTTCTCTGAATTGAGACAAAAGGCTGTTTCATCTTTCGTAAAGCAAAAATTGTCATTGCAGAAATTTGTAGAACAAACTTCTTGTTTTCCTGTAATTTCTTTCTCAGAAGATATTACGCTAGATATAACATCAGCGATTATTGCTGTAACTATGCTGCTGGCGTTGGTAACAGAATCGTTAGAGGAGGATTTCAGCTTTAGGATTTGACGAAGCTTCTCATCTGAATTTTGTATTTGACATTTAAAATCGTAGGATGCATCTAAACGCTGGTTACAAGGCAAGCAAATCACTGGCGGTAAACCGTCTCCTTCTGCAACCTAAAACGACATACATGTATCGCTTTAATGTTCATAAATAAAATCTATACAAACAAAAGTATAATTTACTATAAAAAATTTTACTATATTGTATGCGGTATACGTATTTAAATTCATTATAACATGATATTCTAATATCATCGGTACATTATTATTATTACATTAAAATTGTAATGGATTGATATTTAAGTTTACAAAAGTAGTAAGCGTTATTGCAGTTGGATAAAAGACTTCTTTTTATATAGGTATATAAAAGGAAGAAATACAAGTTCAAGATGTTTATTGAAGCATATTTATTGAAAACATAGTAAAGTGCTCTAATTGCTTTATATTTTTCAAAATTTCAAATTTCCTTCTAAATGTTGTTGGCTTCAATTAGTTGTTGTTAATATAGGTCACATATAGATTGGAAAAGTTTCTTCGAGAGGCATGAAAGGCATAGGCAAATATTAATATCAAAAGCATATGTACAGAAGAAGGGGATAAAATTTCAAGGAATTAGTTTTTAATATGTTATTATCGCAAAAGGTGATACAAACTAACCTGTACGGAAGCAACGGCCATAAGTTTTCGAGGGATAGCGTCCCCATTTTTAAAAAGTTCACAAATTTCAACAGCTTTTTTCAAACAGATTCGACATTCATCTCCATAAATTTTCTCATATGTATCAACTAATTGCTCGTTTTTCGAAACTTCCATTTTAATGCATTTGGGAGTCAAGCTACGACTCGATCTCCCCCTCTTAAGAAACCGACAATGTTTTTGAACGCTTCTCTTGTTCGATGCATTTGTAGCTAGGAAATGTTCAAAATTAATAGCAAAACATCAGACGAAATTTGAATAACTGATGAAATTTGATAATTATAAGTGTGAAGAAGATATCACAAAATCGATATCTGCATAAAAGGTATGATAAGAAATACAATTCGTAGAGAAATATAATGATTTAAGCACGTACAGTACATATGATACTATAAATAGTTTATAACACGTTTGGAAGTTTTAAATAAAAAAGCATCGTTTCACAGAAAAGATTATGCGGTCGATTATAAGATTGATTATAAGATGTGTGAATTAAAATTGTTTCGAAGAGATTATAATACTATTTTCTATTCTTAACCTCTATTTATATCCAGTATAAAGAATTGACAAGTTATTTTATCCTCAAAGCAACATCAAAAGTATATTTTACATTTTATGTTATTTATTGAACATACGGCAAACATATTCATTTGTATACGTTATACAAATAATTACGTACTATTTAATACTCATTTATATGTGAATCTATTAGAAATACGTAAAGAATACTGTATGCGCTTATATTATATGTATTTTAAATGTCAGTTTAGATGTCGCCATAATACGCACGCACATGCGCGGTATGATGTATTAACATGTGTATGCAAATATGTCTGTCCTTAAGATTACGATTTTCTACAAGTAAAATAACAGAGTAAAGAAAAAGAGTGCAGAGAGAAAAAAGAAGGAAGGAGAAAGGTAGGGAAAAGATAGGGAAATATTTAATTGTGATTTTAAACACTTGTCGTTCTTTTATTTCGTTCGAATTTATTCATCTCAAATTCAATCAACTTTACAATAGAACATTTTAAGTATAGATTTGTTTCAACGAAACATACAAATAGACTATCTGTACACGTATCACAGAGTAAATACACTTGCATTTATTCATAGATTCTCTGGCAACAATTTTAAAACGCACCTTTCACCGGAGCAAAACTCAAACTACACATCTGATGGATTTTCTTTTTGTTTATCTATGCTTCTCGATATTATATTCCTTTGAAAAACCGAGGTTGAAACTAATGAATATTTTTATTCCAAAAATTAGTTAATTCCATAAAATTAATCTTATAGAATTATAAAACGCGCGTGTGTAATATACGACAAACGATAGAAGGAGAACACGTTTATCAAGAAATTATAATATTCAGATATTAAAACCAGTTGCGCACGCGTCTTATTTCAATATCGTTTGTATTTCGCTTGAATTTAATTCTAAAATATCAGTCGAATTAGGAAGAGATATCTTCTTATTAAAGTAATATTTCTTTATATACGTAAATTATATTGAATTAAGCGCATTGAGAAAGGCAAGTTCCCAGATTACGGTAACGTTACTAGTAAAACTTCCCGCTGTATTTTTATTCAATATGTCATTTCCTTTCGCTTTTGTTGAATAATTTTTGAAAACAAAACCAATCAATCAACTACCTACATTTCTATATAATATCATACGCTTTTAATCTGTATACAATTAATAATTGTATACAAATACGGTTTCATTTTGAAGCAGATAGTGCTTGAAAACTTGTTATTACTAGCCAATTGTTTATTCAATTTTTCAACATCATGTCTGCCGCTGAGTAATCACTCGTCCTGGTTTCGACGAAATGGAAGTTTCCATTTGCTCAACGATAAACACAGTTCGTACGAATGATAGAACAATCTTAGGTATGTTATTAACATCGTTCATAACCCGTTAGATTGCAATATATACATACATACATATCTCTATATATCCATATAGTTGTGTGAACAATAATAAATCTCTCTTTGTTGTTTTTAAAAATAAAGCATCTGTTTTTTGAAAGGTCGTCGCAGCAGTTTCTCCAAGGAAAAAATATACATTCCAAGAAAGATTCTATATCTAACGGGTTAGATCACAATAGATTATTGCGCTATATCCTTATATCAGAAGAAACAATATTGGCTATATACAATATATTCAGTGCAATCTTTTCCCAGTTTTGTGCATTCTTTACGCGATTAAAAAATATTCAGACATTAGAGAAAGGAGTTTCTTTCGGGGGAAATGGCGACAGTCTTAGAAAACGAACATGTGCGAAACTTATAAATCGTAATGGAGTAATTGTGTATTAATCGATTAAAATATTTAAACCGATTGGAAAATATTTCCAGTGTTTAAAATAGACTTGAGTTTCTTTCCCCGATAGGTAGCTCTGTTTGAACATTAGTTAGATTTAACTTTGTACAGTATAATCGTAGAAATAAGTGGTTGAAAAATAGATGACGCGTGTAAAAATTTATTTGTTTCTTTTTATGCAAATAGAGCGAAGCAATCATGGAAAAGTATGATCACGATTGTAAACGAAAGACTGCGATTTAAGAAGAGAATTAGGAACCTGTTGTATCTTCCCGAATATCTTAATTCTCTTTCTACCGTTTCCCTTTTTTAACACATTCTCTACGGAATCCATCTGACGAATTCGAATTGTCATTTCTTGCTTATGTCTTTCTTTTTTGTAGTTCTTGGTCTGTAACGCGCGATTGTCAACAATGACTGTTTTTGTTTGTTGTTGCTGCTGCTGCTGCTTGTTGTTGTTTATTTCACATGGCTCATGTTCAATTTTTAATCTTATATACTCTTTTGATTACATAAAAAGATACCGGGTGTCCGTAGAATATAATTTAACTTGCTTGTGCATTATGTAGCTTCTCTTTCGTTAGCGAGTTAGTAGTACGTATTATATTCTTAATTGCAGTGCATCTACTTTCTCATATATTCTATTTTGCCAAAATCTTAATGGATCCCTTTAATTTAGAAAAGCTATTTAGAAAACTAAAGAAATCCAACTTCCACAAAATGTAGGTAAAAGTATAAGAAGAAATGAGAAGACTCGCGAAAGTGTCTAAACTTTTACTTTAATGTATTTAGAATACCTCGTGATTTTTCTAAGAGATGAAAAATTGATTAAACTGATTGAAAGATATTTTCCAGATGAAAGATAAGAAGATTTAAGAATTTTAGCATATTTCAAACTTTTTGTATAATTCTCGGCAGATGTATATATATATATATATATATATGTGTGTGTACACGTACACACACACACGCACGCACGCACGCACTCACGCACGCACACACAGAGCAACTATCTTTGGCGAATTTTACCTATTAAAAGACTTTCCAGAAGTTTCTTAAGTTTCAAGAGTTTCTAACTGTTACACGAACCTTATAGTTCTTGAAACTTTGGTTTTTTAATATATACACGGCTTCCGAAAGTTTTACACACTTGCGCTGATACATTCCTATATCTATATGAAGTATTAATGAAAGTTGAGGACCTTACTTTAAGAACGAGTTTATCCATCGGAACGATGTAAAAAATTCGTGTAGAATTACGATCGAAAAAATCGTCGCAATATGAGCTCATCTTTTAAATTCATGGTCTAACGTATTAGCATAGATGAAAGTGTTACATCCTTTCAGATTCCTTTACTATAAAATGAAACAATTGATTCATTTTTCATATTATATTCTATGAAAATGGAAATTATGTCGCATTTATAATATATTAGGTTGCCTGAAAAGTTTCTTTCATTTCATAAGGTGATAATAGATGAACAACAATTTCTGTTTCATATTATTTTATTGAATTACGTAAGATCTATTTCGTTCTATTTCTATTATTATGTTCGTGCATAATTCAATAAACTAATATAAAACAAAAACCATTGTGCGTCTATTATTTCCTTATAAAGCGAAAGAAACTTTTCGGACAACCTAATATATAATATATGGAGATTACAATTAAAAATGATATAATAAATTTTAATTTGACATTATTTTTAATTAAACATATATATGTATATTCTGTACAGTCAGACAGAGAGATAAGTACACATAGATACACACATATACAGGATATACGGATATACAAAATACAAATTTTACGGACACCCGGTTCGGTTTTGCGCGAACTCTTTATAATAAGCATAAAGATTTCAACCGGAGCGTAATTTAAATAATTAGATTCCTTATCGGCTTTCGATAAATACTTTCGTTATCGTGGTCTCTGATTGTTTTATATCCCCCGTCTATGCGAATTATACTCTTTCGTGTATATTAGTTAATACCTATTAGGCCTAATACGTTGCACTTCTTAGGATTTAATGCGATTAAAAAATCAAACATTTCTACAATACATCTAAAACAAGATAACTGTTTGCAAATTTTATTACACAAATTGACTTTATTTTTCATAACATACATGTACATACACACGCGCGCACGCTTATTTTGTATTGTAAAGATTATGCTATTTTAATTGGCTTGCAAAAATAAAAATTGAATGTTTATCGAATAATTATATTGAAAACCGGAAGGTAAAGATAATTGCGTGTTGTTGAAAACTCCATTAAGTTATCTTGTTTGAGATTTTCAAATATCTACTTTTTTAATTGCACCGATCCTACGAAATATCTTGTATATTTCACCTATGTTAAAACTAAACTCTCTCAGGAAACAAATATAGTTGGATTTCGTATTAAAAAGAAGAAAAAAAGAGAAGAAAAAGCAAAAAGAGAAGAGACAGAGAAAGAAAGAGAACGCGTTACCAAGGACTATACGTATACGCTATAGACGCGCTTACCATGTTTAGAAATATATCGACTGTGCAAACAAATTGCAGAATAGTTGACAAACTGTATGAAAGAAAATAAAAAAAACTGTAGAATGATCTGCAATTAAGTAAATCCTTTCCCACGTTACAAAATACTTTCGATACTTTCGATGCAATATCGAATGAAAAGAACCATTGTATCATATTGTTCCTCTTCCTTTCTTTAATACAAAATCCTGGTATGCTACCCTTTGTTTCGCAATATGCCCCTATGATAAAGATTCGAAAAATAGTGTCGCAACAGCTTATTAATATTATTTATTTAATTATAATGAGTATCGTTCTGATCGACAAACAATATATCTAGTTACATCGAGAGTTGATATTCGATGGAAATAATATTTTTTTCTCGATATTATCCATTCAGTTCCATTATTCATATAAATCAACTCATCATTTCAAAAAGAAAGAATAGAATTTTCTCTTGAATTTCCTATTCGATACTGTCCATCATGCTCGGGATCCACCGCCATACTATTTTTCCATTCCCTTAACTCCCTACCTACCGTCTTTTTCTTTCATTTTTCGTTTCATTAAAATAAGTCATTCTATAAATATTTCTTATCCTTTGATGAAATTAATCAATCGAAAGTAGTTTCATGACTCTATATGAATAGTAATTTATTGGCAGCTATATTTATCAATAAATACTATATGCTTTTTAAATTTAAATAGAAAATCTATTGTTTCGTGGAACACCTTACACTGGCTACGTCGGCTAAATAATGTGCTTCGTCTGCAAGCAATTAAATATAGCATTTGCAATTAATTCGTCCAACAGCCCTCTTTGACTTCGGTATAATTATACGTTAGCTGTTTGGAATGAAACGATTACGACTCGGGTAAATAATTTCTCACCCACCATTCAATCAACCCTACATATGTAATCAACTGTAACACTGCCATTTATAAAGCTGCTTATGTATTCGTACGTATTTTATATCGGTATGCGTGTTCACCCAGGTGCACGTAAATTCCAGCTACCAAACACTTTGCAAATCAGTTGTTTAATAATTATAATTATAAGAACAGGATGCACTTTTATCGATTAAAAGGTTCAGAAAAATTACGATTTTTCTTTTTTTTTTTTTTACCTAGTACCGAAAAATCGAACAATTAAATATTAAATGCTAAATGTTAAAAATACCATGAACTAAACATTGATAAAAAATATTCTAGGCCGTAAGAAAAGAACATAACAGGTATGATTCTATGGAATTAAAAGATTTAAATCATCATCATAGTCATAAGATGTTTCAGTTGACTCGGCTCGTATTATAAAATATTGAAATTAATTAAGGGAAGAGCTAGGACATGATTTCTATTAATCTCGTCAGAATTAATGATTTTGCAACGCCGAAAGAAATGTGCGCAACGCGATGTCATATATTACGATATTGTCTATAGTTTCCTAATTTGAAAAATATTTAAATTCACGCATTCCACAGAATAAAGTGCCGATATATTTAACAAATAGTTGCCTCTTCAATCTACTCATGGTACATCGTGTATTATAACATATTTAAACTTTCAACGTGTTTTCGCTTCTTCAGCGAACATGATATATTTCTCCCCCGCCCAGATTTCTCGGTAGTTACATTACTATAATATGTACGGCATATGTAAGCACGTAGATTTTAACCGTGGAAGAGAAAGCTTTTGATTTTCGTTTCTCGATTTAATCAAACAAACATCCTATTGCCCTCCGTTCCGATAACAATAATAATAAAAAACTGCCAATAATGTAATGGATGCTCCACCAATGTTAAAGCGTGATTTACTATAAGTAGACTGCGGACTTTTATGCGTTTGTGGGAAATTTAAAGGCGCAAGAAAGCCCGGGATGGTCACGAAAATATTCAAAAATAAGTATACATGTAATACCCAAAGTACAGTATTCATTATCATATTTAGCGAGTAAAATAAATCTCTTTTTTTTCTCCTTCTTCTTCATAATTGCTCATAAAAAGCATGACATTGCATAAATCTCCGCAGTCTAATTTTATACCTTATCCCTATTTCGATCGAAGATCGAAGATCACATGGAAAGAATATATTGAGATAATCTATTTTCGATGATTTTCCGACTTTTATGCGATTTGGTGACTAAAAAAGGAGTATTTTAACATGAAATGGTCGGAGAAGAGAATAATGGATGGATGGATACAAATATGTAAGCTTTTTGAAAATAGGTGAAATTATTATATAAAAAATTAGTTTAACTTGATTGATACTAATGCTATTAATATATATATATATATATATATATATATCTTCTCTTTTGGTAAATTTTTCAACAAATATAAAAGAGTAAGAAAGACGCGTACTCATTTCCAGGATCAAACGAAAGAAGAGCTAGACAACATATTGAATTTAAAAATGGCTCTTCCATAAGAAACACAAAACGTGACTTATCATGCTCCTTCATACTTGTGGCATACGATTACCAAAATCAAAAACCAAAAGGAAACCAGAAAGAAAGACAGAGAAAATTGAAATTCCTTTGACTTGAAATTGGATATCGTAACTTCGAGCATCGGAAAGCTATCTGCTTTGAATAAAAGCTTATGAAAATTCCTCGGCCAATTCGAACGATAATGCTCGATTATATCGGACTAATGGTACTTTTCATGCTTGAATTGAAACTCGTGCTATTCATACCCTCGATACAATACGGCATTACCTGTCCGTGCACGCAGGAACTGGAAGTATCGTTGTTCAGGATCAGCAACAGCAAACCAGAGACCGCGGCGAACACGCCAGCGGACATCAAACCAAGCGCCGGAAGCTTTTTGGAGGAAAGAATTGGTCCATCTTCGAGTTTGAGGTAGCACAGGCCAGGTAGAACGTAAGCTAGAGGTACAGCAGCGAGGATTCCATTCAATTCGAGTACCACGCCCAGACAATCTGTTGACATCGATATCAGGTATGCGACAACCACTATCGACAAAGTTATTATCAAGTATTTCCGGTCGGAGTTAGGGACGTATGCAGTATGATCCTCGAGCTCATCGGTCCCTTTAATCGCTGTCAGTATTACCTGGAACAAATTTTCACAAATTTTTCAAACTTCTAATCTTGTATACGATTTTTTGTACAAATTCATTAAATAATCGTTTTAACGGGCAATAGATTCCATGCGTTATCGTTAGACATTGGCGGACATTCATGCATTTATGGAAAATTTCTCTAAATCCTTCTCATCCTCTTTACTGTCCTCGTCCAATCCTAATTTTTATAGAAAGTCAGAGAGAGAGAGAGAGAGAGAGAGAGATTTCATAGAAAATTAGAAAAACAGCGCGAGTAATCCAAAATTAACTGTACACGTTCATAATAGCGATAATTAACATTGCGTAACAAATAAGTTTCTAGCTTTAATTGACATTTAAGTGAGACTTTAAGAAGAGGAGAATTTATAGAAATATATCGGTTAATTAGAAATAATTTATGCGAAAATGTTTCGAGGAAGCTTTACAATTATGCAATGAAAACTAGAGATCGATCGAAAAGGAACAATAAAACGAATTGCGAATATTTAATGAACGCCGAATTATGAATTTTATTAATTGTTATCAGTGCCTGATGACGAAGGAAAATTAATTCAGTTCGTTAACATCTCGAATCACAGTTATCATTAAATTATGAATTTTGTTTATCCTTTATGGTGGTTGAGGAGAACTTTGTTGGATATATGTTACTTCAGTGACTGTGAAGCTCGATCGAGTAACTACTTCTCCTTCAGGTGAACACTTTAGGGGCTTTAATTTAGTTTACCGCTGATGTTTTTTTTATTACTGAGAGAGATTATTAATAGTTAAATAAGTAGACCTTCGATGGTAGAACACTTTCGCTATTAAAAATGCTCAATAATATTTAATTTAATAGCTTGTATCGAATGAATTTGTTCAAACAAATTCGAGGCATTGCAATTTTTAATTTTCAAATCGATAGTCAATTATGAATCAATTTATCCTTTGATGTTAAGTTAAACGTTAACGATAATATCGCGATAAATTTTATGATTAGTTGTTAGCAAACATCTCCAGTATATTTTGCTTTGACTATTATATTCTTGACGTGCAATTCAATTTACCTAGTTTCTTTTATTCAGGCTTCTCCACCTCCATTTCCACGATTCACTTTCCATTATTCACGGCATTCCAATATTACGCCGTAATCTTTCTTACACCCGTGCCATTTTCATTTACGATAATTTTCGCGTCTATCGTCTTACCTCGTTGTGAATTCAAAGGGAACGAAATACAATTGTCCTAATTAATAAATAATTGTCATTCGATGCTGGAGGTAAATCTCTAAACACTCGAATACAAAGAAAATAGAGTTGGTTTATCGCTGAGTATTAATTTTTTAAATAAATTTTGGTAGTAATTTTTGTAGTAATTCAAGTCCAAAGCAAGTATAGTTATTTCGCTGTTAGATATTAATGTTTACGATAGGCTTTTACAACGAGGAGTCTTTAAGATGATATTCAATGTTTTATTATTACGATAATATTTACGATATGAATAATTTAATGAGTTGTCTAATAATGCGAAATATTAATTTTCAGCATTTAGCACAAAGCACAAAGAGCCTTAAAATATTTTGTAATATCGAAGGGCAAAGTGAATATATAACGGTCAGTTCTAAAGAATTCTCAAAGAATTTTAATACCGGTCTAGAACTTATGAAAAGATATTGCCAAAATTAAGATAACTCACCTCCCTTGTGACGAAGCATTCAATGGGAAATGTAAGTAGAATAGTCCCGCTGAACATGATTCTGGCAAAGTTCATGAGATCATCGTCCCAGCAATAATTTTCCATAAGATCACCCTGAACGTACGCGGTAAACGTGGCATATCCGATGATTCCAAAAGCTGTTGCGATCACGAATGAAGTGAAGAGCGACCAATGGGTGACGATGTCCCACTTTTGTTGTGTAGCCCTTTCTATAGACTCGTAGATAAGGAATGTATTATGGTGGCACATAAAGGCGAATGCCATAATTCCAACGGATGGAATAATGCCGGGGAAATTCGCGAATCGCCAACTGTCCTCTTGGCTTGGCCTGAAAATCGAATCGATTCCACGTTTAATTGCCTAAGGATTGTCGTCGTTTATCGTGATTTGTCGTCAATAGGAAAGGAAGAGAAGAAGGAGATAGAAAAAAGACCGGGCGATAATATTGCACGGCAAGCCAACGTGATGTACGTGTAATACAGATACGATGTGAGAAATGGCATACTTTGTTCCTTGCAGCGTTAACGTAGAAAAATTGAAAGGTTTTACGCGATAGTGCAGCTACAAGCAATTAATTTTTGGAAAAAGGAAGTGTATGTTAAGGAAAATTTTTAAAGTGAATTTTGAAAGAAGAGGAAGTAAATTTGAAAGATCACTCACACAATTGCTGACATCGTGCCCATCCGAATTAAAATAGCCAATAGAATGAAACCAACGCAGACCAACGAAAGAAACGAGATCTTGGCCAAACGAGCAACATTTCTATAAAGACACAGCGGTATAGTGATGCAAACGGTCGCGAACAAGACGACCACTTGACGATGAGCGAAAATGCTTGTCTCGCTCATCCCTGTTACCCTTATTAGCACTTTCGTCACCGTGTCGCCGACAACAACGTTATAAGAGACCATCGCTGAAAAGGAAAAGACGAATAAGTTACTGTACGAATGGTTCTGGCCTCTTATATACAAGTGCCGCTGCACTCCAAAGTTCTCCAAACGAGCTTCAATAGTGCGCGAAAGCGAGTATTTTCCGATACGTTGCTTTGATTCAGACACCTGCTTCAGAAAGTTCACCAAGCTCGTTTCTTTTCCTTTTCTTTCTTTCTTTCTTTTTCTCTTTTTTTTTTTTTTTTTTTTAACCTCAAACTTGCCTGTTTTACTTATCTTTTCTCTTTTTCTTTACTTGAAACTTTGATATCTACATGTAATTGTGGAACACAATAGATAATACGTGTTTCAGATAATTCTAGGTAATAAAACAGATCGATGATTGAACTTTAATAGAAAAGACTCGCGATCGCCATTCTAATTCTCGTAATAAACGATTGAAAACCTGTTATCCTCCAGGAATCTACGGTGTGACCGGATATGAAAATCATTTTCGACCAAATTATACTTTCCCTACGGTTACAAAATTTCTTTAATTTGCGAAGAATATGAAAGGATCGTTATTGATGCGCGTGACTTCACGTTACAACTTTATGCTAAAGTCTTTATCGGAGCATTAAAAGTCTTCTTTCAGGGTTGAATCATAAAATTGATAAAATTTGAAAACCGCGGCGGGATCGAAACGTAAGATAACGTTTGAATGTTTCGTTTCGGTATACGATATATAAACACTTTGCTATCTTTCGTCAATGTATTACAGAATGTATCACAAAATTTGAAAAGAAGAAGCGAGGAGAATGGTAGGATTAATCGTTATTACGACTATTATCTTGCGGTTATAAAAGATGCATATACCTATGAATGGATAAATGAACTGCAGAGTCGTAAGAATATAGAATCCTGTACGACCGAAACTGGCTCTCATTAAACCCTGGTAACTCATTTCACCGCAGATGTTTCCACTCCTAATCATTAAAATTAAAGAGTAATCAGTGAGGCCTGCTACTAGTATTAATAATACTATCCCAAGGCCAAATCCTGCCTGATGAAGAGCGTAGGGTATACCTGGAAATTGTATTAATCAATGTTTCCTCCTTCTTTCGTTTCTTTGTGCGATTCGAAATAATTGTTACTCCTTAAACACCGAAGCAATCTTTACTTTGTCTATTAAAAAATAAAATGAGCATTATTTTATAGATTTTTATCGTTACGATGCTGCAATATAAATACATAACAGATGGTAAAATATATGTTCGTAGCTATCGGTGTTGTTTGCAAAGATTTAGGATAGGACAGATATTATAGGGCCTTCTTATACATTGTATAATTAAATTAATATTATTAGAGAAATTTGATAAGTCGAAATGTACAAGCTGTTAATATCGATAAACGAAATATTGACAATAAAACGAATGAAATTTTTTTACAAATAAATTTTGTAAATTACGACGCGTCTGTTTATATGGGAACAAAATTATAAACTAAAGATTATAAACGAAGCGTTCGTAATTTTCAGCTTGCAACACGTCGATTCGCTGTGATTATTATTAATTAATAAATGAGATCACTGTTAAAAATCGTTTTCAATCCCATAACGTGTTAACCGAATGAACACGATGGTTACATAAATAGGAGATCCCTGATGAATCATTCGTCCGATACGAGATGATCGAAAGGGAGTAGGCATCGAGCCAACAGCTTCTCCCTGAAAAAGATAAAACTGATACGAATGACAAAATTTAAAGAAGGCCAAGGTTCGTGATATATACTACTGTATACTATATGTATATTTGCCTCTTTGCATAAAATATGCCTTATTTTTGATTTACAAACGAAGACAAGTTGAAACTAAAGTTATATATGGGAATAGCTGAATAACGCAAGATGCTCAATAAAGATGAGGAGGCCATTAAAATTTCGCAAAAAGGAATCACTAATTAGAAGTGTTGACTAAATATTAAGATACATACTTGGAATTTTACACACAACCGCTTTTTATTCTACACAAATTGACATGTGCAGATAAAACGAATATATTTCATATAATTGTATTACATTTAGTTACAATGACGAATTTTTCTTAATTGGACACACACACACACACATATATATATATATAGATAAATAGATAGATAGATAGATAGATAGATAGATAGATAGATAGATAGATAGATAGATAGATAGATAGATAGATAGATAGATAGATAAAAATATATTAAAAATTTCTACATTTTATAATTCGGTGTTGAAGGATTTTTTTAAATTATATCGTATATTCGGATTACCAATAACACCACTGCCAATGATGGAATTGATGAAATTAAAACTGGCCAGGGGTAGACTACTGAATTTTCCAGATTCTTCGTTCTTTTCCTATAAAATTATATCTCATTTATATCGACAAGAAATAAGATAAATTAGAAGAAGAAAGAAAAATGGTAAGAGTAGAATATGATTTGACAAGAATTAGTTTTATCAAGTTAGGCATACAATGATAAAAGAAAATAAGTGAAAAAAATTTCTTGTCCAAATATTCGTTTTAATCAAGCAGAGAAATCTATAAGTAGTAATTTAATTTAATAACATTCTTGTTATTTGAGGCAACAGAAAAAGATCGACTATCTTCAACTATCTAATATTCGCATATATACTATATAATATTCGTGTGTTACTATGAAAATTATATATTAATAATAACCAAAATCAAATTTGCATAGAATATCTTTGCGTCGAAAACATTATGCGAATAGACATTTTAATAATAATATATTCTGTTAGCATGATGCTCGACCGATGGAATATTCGCCCGATAGGAATTTACTTTTATACATATATACATGCATATATATATATATAGAAATATCATATTGTAGTCCGATCTCATTCGGAATGATTGAAATCCACTGTTAGATTTTCAACGTTCCAATTTGAATTAATGATCATCGTAATCGACGAAATTCTTTATTTCCTATTCTTCAGGTATTATATATTTAATTTCATACAATTACAAAATATCAATCTTAGATATTGATTGTGACAAAACGAAAGTTGGCGAGAGGGTAAAATATTTCATGCAAAAATTCATGCATACGCTTATTTAACTATGACATAAACTATGATCGATCGAATATAAAATCTAGTTAATTAGCTGTATTTCTTACCCCGACAAGTTGTCGCATATCGTCGTAAGATTCCTCCGAACCCAGACTGCCACCCTATTTTAAAGCCAATATCAATAACAAGGTTCACTTTCGAATACTAATCACGATAAAATCATTAGGGCCGAATCCTCTTTTCACTTTTACCTTTCTTTTGTTCTTATTATTATTTATTATTGTTTGAGCTTTTGGCCGATAGCGTATTGCAAAGAGGTTGTTGCATTCTTATTCACAGCTTCTCACCCTATATCTTTTACGCTATCTTACATCGAGCGCTTAGTTATTATATTATATTGCTATCTTATCGCGTTTACATAATTTATTAATTAAACATTACTAATGATACAAACGAAATTTTCAAACAGAGAAACGATCAAATTTCGATAATTTTCGAAATTGGGCAGTACTACCAGGGACTATAAAATTTTTCGATTTTTTAGGATGAAAAATTTACGAAATTTGTAATCTTCCCGATTGATACATTTCATTCATAATATTGCTATGGTTTATTAAACTCGTCACAATTTAATAAAATTAAAGAGGCATAAATATGTATTGAAAATAATGAAAGTGTCGCTATAATCAAATATATTGTTTCATACTTACCGTTTGATAGTGTTATTCCGAATATTATTGTTTATAAATGTTACGAGTAATAGAAACATTGAAATTGTCCCATGATTTACATGCCCCACCCCGTAGAGACATATCGTATAGATACGTACGTAGTAATAAGATTTGTGCAACTGACGACGTTTCTGATACGATTGAAGTTAATTCATGATGTTGTGAATTAAACTTTTAGTTTAATTGAGAAACTATAACTCTACGCGTTATCAGAGAAGTTATATAAATTAGTATTAGTAAATGCATTAATTTATCATAATTTAACATAAAAAATGTTTCTTATGAAATTTCATAATTAATATAATATAATATATAAATTAAATAGAATTGATTTTCTCGCGTTTATTCGTCGAGATTTTATATCCATTCGGGCCTCTATCTATCTATACATTCTCGATTACTACGTAAATAGGATAATATCTCGAGGTAATCAGAAAATATTACCGCAGGATATTTAAAGGCGTAGACATAAAGAGTAATAATTTCTGAAAATAATTTCAATATAGCACGTACAGAGAGTAAAGGAAATGATAATAAAGAGATACGTAGGAGAAAGAACGCGTAGATGTATATCCGATGGGTTATAGATTTTTCCTCTTTGTCACGATAACACTAAGAATATCTTTGAATCAAAAGAGTACATCTCTCTCTCTCTCTCTCTCTCTCTCTCTCTCTCTCTTTCTCCTTGCTTTAAATAGTTACAATTTCGAAAAATAAATTCGTCAGAAAGAATCCGTAAAATCATTTCTCACGAATCACTTCAAAAACTCTTTACTTCAGATTTGCGTTTAACTTCGACTTCGTTTTAACGACCGATCTGTAAATAACAAGGAGATCGCGAAACTTTACTTGAATCTAAATTACGAGGCCAAATTTTCAATCACATCCTCCGATACTCGGAAACTAACGATAAGCAGGTACGTCTTACGAATACCACAGATTACAGCGAGACAAACATCGTTTTCCGAACTTGCGATCTATTCGAAAACTCAACCACCGTCGCGTTTCACGTATTCACTTCGATTCTATTACAACGGAAACGACAGAAATCACTTCGCGGATTCGCGGAAATTCATCGTCCGACAGTTACAAATCCGAAACTAGTCGCGCTGGCCACTTCAAACAAGCCGGATTACGCGAAATCCTGCCAGTAACTACACCTATCCGTATTCCTCTCCAATGTTCGTAATGATTTAAATGACAGTGTTAGCTCGAACACGCGAAGAAACACTAGTCGAACAACGCATTGTCTACGTACGCCACCGTGTTCTCCGAGGAAAATAACAGTGATTCACGGTCAGGTCGTAGAAATCGTGATTTTTACTTACGTCCTCGTAGTTGTTCCTCGCGTCCAGAATATAGCTCTTCTCGTTCGCGTCCAAAGCCATCGCGGGATTTTATTGAAAGCGGAAGAATCGAAGGTGAAAACGAGAATAAACGGAAAGCTTAAAGGGAAGGTCCGACGTGAGAGTAGGATCGAGCAGACGTCTGAGGCGACTGCACCCTTCCTATCTAACCGAGCTTCCGTTTTCACCTCCCCGTTACAACCCCTCCAGCGGCATGTACATACAGTGGTTGCGATGGGTGCGTGCGCATTGCACACGTTCCTGTTTTTCTGCGTTATCGAGGTCCGCTGTTGTCTTCGTTATTGTCCTCCCCCTCAATTTTTACCCCGCCTCCGCACACGATTTCCTTCAGCCAACCCTTTATTATAAACTCGATTATAAACTCGAGCTATGGGATTAAGTCGAACGGAGACACACTGCATCACGTACGACAAAACGCCAAGTCTTTGGCGAAATTCACGTTGAGATATAAATTCTACATGTTATGTATATAAATTGTCGCTATAATGCTGAGGAATATGTGTGTATGTGTTTATGCGTTTTTTTTTTTTTTTATATATATGTATATATATTTAATACTGGATTAAAGGTCGTTTGGACTAAAATGCAGAGATATTTCAGAAGCGGCGTTAGCTGATGGCTTATATTGGTCGAATTGTTTTCACTACTGACGACGCGCTGGTTTTATCCACGATAACATGATTCATGTAATTACAGTGTACATATTTTCCACATTTCCATATAAATGGAAATAAACTTGATGATAATGTCTCTGCTCGATGGGGATACGTTTGTGTTGTATTATTTAAGGAGATGTTTAGTCGCAGCGTTTGTACAGTTTCGGTGTTTGCCTTAGAAGTTATAAATGTCAAGAACGAATACGTTCAATTTGATGATTTGAAAACAATTATTTCAATATGGAATCAAGATCCTTCTTTGCTCCTTTCTTTTTTTTTTTTTTTCTCTCTTCTTCTCTTATAGTTAATATCGTTATTCACGCGCGCAACGCAACCTTCGCGAAAATATAGCAGACACGCGATTTTGTATGTTTATTTAAGATAAATTGATTTGTTCGAAGAAGAAGATACAAAAATGTTCTGTTAAAAAAGAAACGGTAGAGGAGATAAAATAATGGTCGATCGTAGAATAAATTATAAATGTTATTATTTATTATGCTCTGTACAGTAAAGTTCTATCAAGTTGTAAAGAAATCATGTCTTCAAGTAGAAGATGATACTTATAGTCAGACCCGTGCGAAACCAGAGGCGGCATCGACTGAACAATTACTGGTAAACATCGTGTTATATTTTGGTTTTTAATAATCAAACTTTTTTTCTTTAAAGTGTACAATACGATATTGTATATTACTAAAAGATGATGTTAATGATATCATAGTATAAAAACTATAACGTAGACAAGGAGTTATTGGTTATCTGATAATATTACTGTTAGTTAAAACTCGCTTGTAGTTATTAAACGAAGAAGAGAAATGAAAAGAAAATATCGCGTGTATTTAATAAATGGTTACATAAGCTTTTGACGCAAAAATATTTAACAATTTTAAAAAGACATCTTTCGCTGAGGAATCGACTTTTAATTACCGTAACTTCATTTCAATAATTAATTCTTAACTATGTTATGGCGAAAAATAGAAATTACATAATGAACAATTATCGGTATTCGATTAAATACAATACTTGATATTTTATAACGAGGACACCAGTTATCGAATATTTTATTGACTGTACAAATTAGTTCGTAATGAAAAATAATTATACGTAAGGACAAATTAGATAAATTAGATAAATAATAATACAATACCTCCTTAATTATTACTTATTAATTTTAGTAATTCTTACATAAATAATTGACTAATTATCGATTTCCGTTTGATAATCACCAATTACGTTAACTTTCACATAGCTCGTATCTTTTCACACCTGTATTTTTATATTTTAAAACACGTATTTTTATATTTTAAAGCAAAAGCCACGTTTAAAGCCTTACCTCGATAGATTCCCCGTAATGCTTATTTGAAAGATATACATACCTGGATATATATGCATATTATTGATCAAATTTTTACATAATTTTGTTCATTAAGAAACAGAGAAGTCTCGATAAATGTTCTTGAATTCAAATGCAAATAGAAAACAGTGCTTTTATACATATACATGTATATATGTATATATAGTTGTATACTATGTTTAAGAGATTGCATCGCCAACTTCTCTCTCTCTCTCTCTCTCTCTCTCTCTCTCTCTCTCTCTCTCTCTCTCTCTCTCTCTCTTTTACTTTTATTATTATATACCATATAATAAAATCTATCGTTGAAAAACCTATTGAGAAAATCGATATTGTTGTCCGTGTTCGCTACAAGAAGAAAGCAGGGGAAATTCGCAAGACATCATGTAAAAAAGAATCTCGTCTAACGCTTGTACTTGTCTAATCTTGGTATTCAAGAATGTCTCGAAGGATTTTGACAAGGTACCACGAACCACCCGTTGTTTCCGGAAACTGTCGGACCCACTTGAGCGTTGCTCAAAAGAGCATTGTTCGTCCTCTGATTCTTCATGATTTCCAACTGACGTTTTAAATTTCGATACAGCTTTATGAGAGACTCCTGTAATCGAGAAAGGAACTAAAAATTAATAATTTGATCTGCAAAAGCGTAATATAAGAAGAATCTTAATTCTAAAAAAGAAGAAACCTTCAAGAAACCTCAAGAATCAAGGATTGATAGATTCTTTTTCATTCGTAAAATTTAAAAGTTTACAGATATTTTGCGTCATTTAAAAATTACTTCTCCGCGATCCTTCTACATAAATCTGATCCTGAAATAATATTTCTCTTACTGATAATCTTTGTTTACATCAGCTTACCTTTTCGTCCTCCAGTTTCCTGAGTTCCTCTTGCTGCCTTAAACTGTCTATGGTCAAATTTTTTAGCATTTCATTTTTGTGCTGTCCCAGAAGCGCTATCTCCGTTTGCACCTTCAAATATTCTTGCGCCAGCTGTTTGTGCTCTTCGAAAATTTCTTTCGATCTTTCGCAACTCTGATCAGGCGTCAATGGTCTCAGATCCGCGTCCAAAAGGCGATAAACGTTGTCTAAATCTTTGTCAGTCGTACTATTACCTGTCGAACAATAATTATAGCCGAAAGTTAATCCGATTAATATAAATGATCGTAAGTAACTTATTTTATTTTTGCTCTGTCCAAAGATGTTTCTGGTATGAGGCCGATGCAAGATAAATTGACATTTTCTCAAATATGACGAATACACATTGATTAAACGTGTGCATTATCAACAGATCGGTAATCAGTCTAAACTCGGACTTGGAACCTATTCGTATGAAAGGTTAATTTTAATTATGTCAAAATTATAGCACACTTAAATTGCCGAATACTTTTACTCGAAACTATTCGAAAGAATATATAGAAAGAAATATACAAACATGTATTTATGGCTTATTTTACCTTTTACTAAACATTCGCAGGATAAAAAGGATAAAAGGGATAAAAGGATAAACTTTAAAACAATAAACACCGCTATGTCTCTTTCATAAACACTAAATCCAACTCGGGTTGAAGTAGTGTTACGAACAGAATAGTTGAATAGTAATGTTATGTTGGTTTGACCGATTTTTAAACGATCACAGCAATGTTATCGGACTCTTGCTGTACGCCTATTTATGTTAAATCCATTTTGAATTTAAATTAATTTCACAACGCCTGCTCGATTTATTTTGAGGATAACAATACTCTGCAAACATTCGTTCGATTCAAGTGAAGTGTACCCTCGTACATTCATACTTGATTCAAAATTTGTTTTCCTGCTGCTTTCCTCCAAAACAAAAGCTGCTACTACTAGTTATGCAATAATTACATCGAATTAAGGCATAATCGCTTCCGGAACATATTATAGAAACATTAATAATATGTTAATTTCCGTACTAAGTCTGCAAGCCATTTAAAATTTAATCCCTAATTTTGACCTTCGACTTTTTATCACATTTGGCGGGTTCAACTCCGCGTTCCTTCTAGCTCTGAAGGAGCGTGATTAGCAGCGGCTGTCCGACGTTCGATCTTACAATGTTGAATATCATGTAAAATCGTATAATAAAAGCTCTATCGCGGTTTACTCGGAACCCTGCTAATAAAAATTGAAAAAGAAAGGCACCTCGTCATACCGTCAAGAAGACGAGAAGAAAAAGAGAAACAGAGCAAAGTACTAACGTAGCAAAACCCAGCACCGCTTTAGGGTGTCCGTGGCGACGATATTTGGGTATTCCTCGCACATTTCCAAATACTGGAGCCTGTCGAGGCTTCGTTCATAATAGAATCAAGTATTCGTTCACATGAAAGATGTCACTCTCCGATTAAAAGTTACCACGAACCACTCTTTGATCCGGAGGATGGCGGTCGATCGAACTCGTCCGTAAAAGATGAAAAAAATGCAGATGGGCAGGGGGAACGAGAAAACAAAATTTCCAAGAAACGAAAAATTTCTTTTCGATAACGAGGGTGAGAGAAAAAGAAGAAAGAAGAGAAAAGACGGTCGTTCTTGGTGATGTGTCGGGAGAGCACTAAACAAACGTGCATCTATATTGGGCCTGGTGAGTCAGCTACACCTGCTTCGAGGTATCCCCCACCAGACAGGACGTGCAAGCACGAGCCAAGAAGAAAATACGGTTCTTCGGCTCTTAATTCATCTTCAGGGCTGGATTAAGTCGAAGCTCTGATTTCCATGTTGATGCCGCAGCGAACAATTAAGAAATCCAACGGGGGACAGACATATCTATTCTGGGATCGTCTTTCTTTGGGAAGCATATGCTTCAACTTTGGAAACTGTATCAACAAGAATAATATTTCAAATAAGAAAATGATAGAAAATCTATAATTTTGTTTGATAAAAACTAATTGAAGTAGAATGTATAATTTATCATTTAATATATTTTATTCTTTATACTTTTATAAAGATCGTACGGCTTTTGCAGATATTTGAAACATTAATTTATTATGTTTCTTCTCGGTTTGTCACTTTATAGTTTTATATATATTCAATCTGATAAAAAGTAGAAAGTGCATGGTCTGTTTTTATTTACTTGGGTCTTTTAGGACGGAGCTTTTATCGTCGTCGATAGGTGTCAATCAAAAACAAGTTCCCCTGATTAGTTGTTCGTTAAATTTAGTATACTCGTACAATGTGACTGTTTTCGCGGGCCCTTTGCCAGGGTAAATTTCGCCGATCGACGAACTCCCAAAGTATTCGTCACGGTGAAATCATAACGTGCCAAGGTGCGATGTTTTAACTTCTTTCTGTCGCTTCGTTCTCATACGCTACGTTTTTATATTGAAAGAGAACAATATTCGTACGTAACATATGTACAGATTAATCACAAGCCAAATATACATAAAACTATAAATAGTTATAAATATAAATATTAATAATTTGATTCAGTCTAAGGTCTACAATTTTTATCAAATTAATTAACAGATTTTTAAAGACTTTTAATAAATTTTAGTGACTTTGATTGATTTCTTATATCTTCAAATTATATTTCATTCAATTAAACAGAAATAAAACCGCATTTCGCAAGAACGCGAATAAAATCAAAGTGCAGACATAAGTGTTAATTATTTACAAAAGCAATCGAATAACGACAATGGGTTTGCCTGAGCGCATCACATTCCGCGCTAAAAGGAAGGTTTTGTGGAACATACGGAGAACGTTATTTTGGGATTAGAGTACTATCGCGGTGAGTCACAAACTCAAAGTTCTCGCCCCGAACAAGTTCCCCTTCCCCTGCTGTTATAGAACAACGGCGAGGCCATCGACAAATTACAATTTAATAATTGTGCTGTACGTATATAATAAGAAAGCAAGAAATTATGTATTCCATAAAATAAAATACAAGTATAAATATTAATAAAAATGAAAACGAGAGAGAAAAAGTTTCGTTAAAATTTTCTACTACTAAACAAATGGAAAGCGTAATATTTATAACACAATATATCTACTTATATATCATTTGTTATCGTTCGTATATTAACTGTTTAAAACAATTTTTCCATAATCAAAAGCAAAATTGACTAAAACAAAATTTATAATTTAAATAGTTTATAATAAAGGTAATAATAAACTTACTTTGCGCAGTGTTCTTTATCTTTAGAATAGGAGATTCCAATGGTGAGTCGGAACTTGGTAATCCCCAAGCATTCTGCAATTATAAAACATAAGAATATGTTTGTGTCAAGAATGTAAATACGTGAATCATAATAACTACAAATCTTGGAAGTGATATTTATACTCCGTTAAATATTAAATTAATAATTTAATGATATATAAACAAATCATTATCTTTAAATTAAAAGTTACTAACCGGATCACACTCAACGTAAAGTTGAGGAAAATCTTTAATCTGGAATTCTTTATTGGATGGATTGTTTGCTGAAATATTATTTTTAGGAGGTGGATCCCTGAAATCGTAGAAGGGATTCGATGAACTGTTTTTTTCATTAAAAATTTCCGATTTTTCTTTGGAAACGGGTGCATTAGCTTTAATAGTACCGTTGGCAGCAAATCCATTTATTTCAGAATCCATAGTATCAGTCACGTCCAAGGTATCATCTTTAGAAACCTGGTTGTCAATAACTTCCTCTGACTCAATATCTTCTACAATATAAAATTACATTATAATTAATTTATATAATCACCGTTGTTGTGTATAATTATTATCTGCTATTAGTAAATATTAATCATTTGTTAAAACTCATAACTTTGGATCGCTTGAATTACTTATAAAAAATTTTAATAATATACAAACTTCGGGAATATTCCATTGGCTCTAGATGTCCATTAAAGAATTGTGATAAAGTCGTCATTATTTCCACAACAGCATCCATTGATGGTCTTTCTTCGGGAGATTTGTGCCAACATCTGAAACAACCGTTCGTTCCTTTTCTTACTACGTCTTACAAACGATTTATAAATGTTTATTTAGAATGTAAGAAGATAAGTAATAAAAATAGAGGGACATACTGGCCAAAATCACATATATAAAATAATTTATCAGAATAGATAATTTATTAAAGTAGGCGTAACAAAAAAAAAAAAAAAAAAAAAAAAAAAAAAAAAAAAAAAAAAAAAAAAAAAAAAAGAAAAGTAGATCTCATTTCCTCGATACCCTTCTGCTGGACTAAAATGACTTTGAAATAGAATATCGATTATTGTCTATATCTTGATTATATTGATTATATTTTCAAGGATAATGTACCAGAAGAAATAGGTACATTTCATTTTTTCCTATTTCCTACAGAAAAGTTAAAATATAACAATTTTAAATTTCTCTCTTTTTACAATTATACAATCGCAACAATAATTCATAACAAACATAAATTTGAATATTTTATGCAATATTTCCCATCCTCTCAAATTCAACACTTTCCCTTCCACGATCTACTGTCAACAAAATTTATGATGAAAATAACTGGGAGCACTTCTTAAATTTCTTGCTAGAAGATCCATGGAAACTACCATAGACAGTGATTTGAAAAGCAAGTCATTCCTTCTAATGTTGAATCATCATGCGAAAAACGAAAGGGAAAGTAATCTCGCCGTCTGGCACGGTCGAATCCTTAATGGGCAAATATCATTGAAGACAATTTCACTTACCACTAAAATTTGCTCCCAGTGCCTAACCATTGAAGGGGATGAAAGAGTGGATTGTTGTCCCAAAGGAGAATCCATAGTTGCTAAAGGACCTTAATTTCTTTAAAAGAAAATATTATGATGAACTATGTGCCCCAATCTTCACCCTCACTTAGGACAAAACCTAAAATTCATAAGAAGAAATTTAGAAAAGCCCTAATTAGAAATGCAGAACAATCTCAGAATGAAGAATTATGAAACTGTTAAAGTTATCCTAGCACCAGGTAGATTGACCACCACCTTACACATTCCTATTCTAAAATACCAGCATTCCAAACAAACAATCCGATACTCATACCCTTCAACATTTCTACATTCTCTCCTTATACCTCAATCAAATTCCAACTGATTATTGATTGATGACTATTAACTTATCATTCCCTACTTCCCATGATCTTAGATATGATAATTAAAAAGCTTAGCGTAATCGACCACATATTAGAATATATCAGAAATACTGATGATATATTAAATACTTATAAATTAAACTATTCGCATTATCTTTTATTTTTTTAGTACTTAAAACCATTGATTATTTAAGAAGAAGAATAACAAGCAGTACGCATAATCATATTAAATACTTTTAAACAAATGTTTTTCTGTTTTAAACAAATGTTTCCAGGAAAGGAAGATTCGAAGATGCTACGTATAAGATCTTAAATTTCAACCTGTATAGGTAATAGCTTTTCACAATTTAAATTGTGAATAAATAAGAAATTCATCAAAGATTACCATAATAATGATTCAATTACATAATTGAATCGTTATAAATAATATCAGAATAATATGATGACTCTTCAGAGAAGAATATTTTAAACATACAACTTTTATATTATGAGAGAAGGGTTTACTCTATTACAATTTAACAAAATACATTGTTAAAAATGATTTGGGCACAGCATATGGAAAAATTATCAAGATATTATATACAAATAAGATGCACATAATGTAAAATAAATATGAAATTATTTAAAAAAGCTCTAAATAACAATCAGCATATTTAAAAACATTTTTCCACCTGAAAAGAAGATTTTTCTATGAACAAACTTGTGTAATCACCAATTATCAATCAGATAAAATGAAAATTTTCTTAATTAAATGTTTAATGATAAAGTTTTTAAAGAAATTTTTTTAAATATAATAATGTTATAATTATTTTCAAGCGTAAAATATGTTAAAATATGTAAAATATATTAAATCTAAATACTTGTAAATATAATTTCACATTTCAATAATCTGCAGTTAATTCCAAGAGGCAAACAGAATATTTGTTATACTTTCTCCTACAACATATACTTTCAAATACTAATACCTTTTATCAATTACGATTATTTCTATCACATATTTAGTAACATGTGTCGCTATTAAAAAAAGACAATATGACTTTATAAAACAAAGAAAATAATTAATCTTAACTCCTTTAGTAAATTATTAAAACATGCTTTATTAATCATAAAAGTGAATGATTATAAATATTAATAAATACCTGGTCATGAGATCTTCAATTGGTTTAGGGCAACCTTCAATTAAAGGAGGTCTTTGTCCTACATGTACTGCCCACATTATTCTGTAAGCTGAACCACCAATTTCATCAAATGGTTTCTTCCTTGACAATATCTCCCACAAAATAACACCCCAACTAAACACATCACACTTTTCGGTATATCTAGAACCCTCAAATACTTCTGGAGCCATCCAAGCAGCAGAACCTTTGTTGTTAGTCATATATGTATTTAGATCACAAGCTGTACCAAAATCACAAATTTTAAGAGTTTGTCCACCCATAACTAACAACAAATTTGGTGGTTTTAAGTCTCTGTAAATATAAATGGAATCTGTTGAAACGCTACAGATATCATTTGGATAAAAAATAAATTTCCAGATTGTTATATTATGTCCTCAATAAAAAAAAAAAATATATATATATATATATTTAATTTAATTTACCTGTGAATTAAAGGTTTTGGTTTCATATTGTGAAGATACGCGACACCGCGTGCACATTGCAAAGCCCAACTCATTGCATGTCCTGCAGTATATTGTGGCTGAGGATTGCAATGCAAAACTGCAATATATTAATAAAACAAAAAGTAAATGTAACATTTAATTATTAATGCTTGATGATAACAGGACAATATAAAACAATAAAAAGCATTTAATGTCTTGTTAAACAAATTAAATTTTATGCATTATCAAAGCAAGCAACAATAATATTTAAACTATAACAATAATTCAGAACTCTATTTTATTAAAAAAATGAAGTTCTATAGAATTTAAAAAAGTTAATACCATTATATAAGGAGCCACCTTCTGCATATTCCATAACCAGACAAACTGGATTTTTAGTACAGGCACCATAAAGTTTTACAATATTTGGATGCACAACTCTAGATAATTGCCTAACTTCTACAGTAAAGGCCTTTTTTTCACCTTCTGAGTTTATATACTTTATAGCAACATATTGTCCCCTCCATTTTCCTTTCCATACTACTCCAAAAGAACCTTTTCCGACTACCTATATAAAAATAAATAATGACCGATTTATTATACATTTAATTTAATGCCCTTCAGATTTTAAAATAAATCATTTCTTTTTGAAAAATGAAGTAACAAGTAAAGAATATTAATAATGTTAGATAAACATAGAAACTGCGTGTAACCTCGACAAAATGAAAAACGATACAAAGATATAAAAAATTTAATATTTTATTTATTCTACTTTAATATACTCTGTATTCTACTAAACGATGTTATTAATTTTTAATTAAATTATTTTCACACAATCTATGTCAAATTTTTAAAAATGACACATTCACAATCTATTAAAATAAAAAAATCCTTTTTTCTGTTTTTTCTTTTTCTCAACATAATGATATTTCAAATAAAAATCTCTCCCGTTATCTAAATCAAAACTTGAATATTAAAGTACAGAAAATAGAAAGGAGCTTCGTTAACATCAGTTTGCTTGAAAAAATATTCGAAGATCGTCATTTAGGTTATATTTCAAACAAAATCAGATAATCAAGAAGGATAAATTACAAAAATTAAACGCAACTGGATGTAACATGTTTTATTGAACGACGATTAAAAAAACAAAAGTTTGACTTGTTCGAACAATAATGAAAAGTTACTGCATAATAATGATACCTGCTCTGTTTCAATTTCATCGTAGTTAATTTCTTCTACAAACTGCTGCTGATGGCTTACTAATTCTTTACCCGCCATCACACACAGTCGACATCACATTAGTTTCAGGGCACATTTAATTACCGGGCGTATTTATCATGAACGAATATTTATTTAAACTCCGAGCTCAAGCTCCTTTGATATTTTCCATTTTATTAACATTCAGAAGGCATGTGTAGCGAGAAAGTTGTATCGATAGATGTTCATCATTCGATAGATCGATCTGTTGAAACACGATCCATCGTTAAACATAGAAAACGTGATTAAATTTATGCGCTAACAGGAAACAGAAACATTAAATTATTTTCGTTTAATCGAAAAGCGTACCAGTTAAGACATGGAAAGAAGGTAGAAAGAGAAATATGTACACATATGTGTAAAATGAATGTGCACTACGTACTACCAGGTACTACGTAACGACGTTTAATAAGTTTACTTCGGGGCTTCGGGGATAGCTTTGGGTTTTCTTACTAAATAAAATACAATCCGATCACAGACTTGTTTTTGATGTCATATATATTTCACACATATATTCTCAATCATAGACTTATTAGTGTTAAGTTGCAAAATAGCATATATATATTTAGAAACATTAAAAATATATATTGTTATTATTCTGTATAAAATTTGACTTATATTTCATATTTTAATCCTATAAAGTTTAAAATAGAAAAAATTAAAATATTAACTCCTCTAAATATAATATAGATACTGAATTAGCAGATGCATATATTATGTTCGACACTTTTAATCTTTGCTATACTTCTTATATTCTTATACATATATATATATATATATATACTGGTCCGTATTATAATTAATTTGCTTATATCAAATAAGAAACAAAACAGGTAATTATACATCATATAAGTAATTTGAAATGTTAAATATATACTTAATATAATTTAAATATCGAAAACGTTATATTCTGTAATTTAATATTTAATATGTATTTAATTTTATATGTACTTAATACTTAATATTTATAATCTAATATGTCGTTTTGTGTAAATCGTAATTCGTTTAGAGTTTATAGAATTAAACAAAGTTTTTTTCATAGATCGTGTACAAAGTAATAATAATATTATTATAAAAACGTACATAAGTAAAATTATAAAAAGATAATGAGGTTGAATTATTTAACAAAAGTATACGTAGAAAAATTCTCATTTTATTATAGTTAATCGAAACCTCGATTTAATGCTTCGTTATGTAAAATATGTTATACCACCATGAACTTTTAATTTCATTAACGGCTTATTACATAATAGGGAGCTATAGCTTCACTTACAAAAAATAGATTTCGATGCTTCAGTAATTTAATTCGAAAATGACCGTGTACCACAAAATATGTATATACATATATACTACGTAATACACCCTGCCCTGTATAAGGTTTTGTGTAACATGGCACCAATCAGAGCTCGTGATTTTTCCATTTAAAACTGAAAATTGTTAAGGTGATAATTTGTCATCGTTAACAAACGATTGTCCAATTACTTCGAATTCCAGTGGAAACATTCTGTAGAAAATTTGACTTTACAAAGACTCGTCATGTTTTATAATTATCAAATGTGAATCAATCTCTTTTCAAAATGGCAGAAAATCTTTCGAAACGGCCTCCTAAGGGAATTTTAAAATCATCTAGCAGCTTCGATAATCCGGATATACCCAGGTATAAATAATTTTTTAGATTTATTTCTTTCATATTGAAGCTATGGTTTCATTTATACATACATTATATAAACGAGTAACTTTAAAGTGAATACCTTTTTATAACTAAAAATTATATGAGAGAGAGAGAGAGAGAGAGAGAGAGAGAGAGAGAGAGAGAGAGAGATAATGACAGAGTTAACTTGTGTTTTAAGGTTAGTTCAATTTAAATCATTCTTATATTTTGTTTCTCTTTTTTTCATTTAATTACTTATATTTTGCTTGTATTTTATTAGAGCATTGTCATAATTGTAAATTAATTACTGTCTTTCTTAATCCATTTAACTTCGTTTAAAGTTGTTACGGACTGTCATATTTATGTAAATTTTATACGTAAAAAATTTTACTTGTAATTTATCTATTGAACCATATTAATAAATATATCTTTTTTCATTATAATTTTATAATATAATTTTTCGAATTTGTAAGTCATAATCAACGTTTCATCAAATACTGTTAGGAAATTGATAGTATTTTATATTAATTTTACATTTTGCTTGTCCCATAATTTAAAATAGTAAATATTAATGACAAATTTTTAATAATGTATGACAATTTTTATTACAGACCAAGCAAAGAAACAAAATGGGATGAAATGAATATAATTGCTACATTACACCCAGCAGAAAAAGATTATGGTCATATGAAGATTGATGAACCAAAAACCCCATACAACTATGAAGGCCTGCAAGCTGAATTTCAATTTGATCAATTAGATTCTACTGCAGTTGCTACCAAGTAAGTATTTATATTAATTCATTAGAAATAAGTATTTTATTCAATATTTCTAGTTATTTTCATAAATATCTTCTGCATTGTACACATATGTTACCACATATCATAAAAAAGAAAAAAAAAAAAGAAAAAATAAAGAAAAATTGGTAGCTTTCTATAAACTTCAATTACAAGAAGTGTATAATTTTGTAATATACAAAATATGTATAATTTTTCAATAACTAAAGTTATAGCTACATTAATGTTAATACTAACTGGAATATTATCTACTTCTCATAAATAATAAATATATCTGTAATATTCGTTTTATATTATTTTATTTAATAAAAATAACATAATTACACACATCCTTACTTCACAATATATATAACACAAAAGTGCATAGTGTCTTCCGAAATAATATAGATAGAAAAAAAAAAAATATTATTTGAAATAGATTTTTAATTGATTTATGTGATACACACAACGTAATTGATAGTGCGATATTCTATAACTTGTTATTTTATTTTAAGGGAATTAACGGCATTAAAATGAATATATTGCTTAAAAAATCAATGAATGAATTAACAAATTAAAATTAATGTTTATATTTTGTTATTTTAATATCAATCAATTTATTGTAATGAGTTTCTAATTATTAATTTTCTTTCTTTCTCTATGTTTCTAAGGAGCATGTTATTTAAAAAATCATTTGAAATTAATTATATTAGTATTATAGTCTATAAACTGATTGTTATTTATAATTTTTTCTTTCTGGAGGGATGCATTATGCTCAAATCTTAATATAAAATATTATATTCTTTTTATCCATTTAAAATTTTTCAATTAGTCTAATTTATGGTATCTGTTTAGAGTTTTATACCAGGATTGGCTTAAATGGAAACTATCAAATTTAAATTATGCTACTATTCTGTACTAAGTAGCAACATCACCATGTAGAGTATAGCATTGTTACATACATAATGCTCAAGTGTTGGTGTTGGAATTGAATATTAAGAATAGAATGAATGTATGCAAATGTATGTAGAAATTTCATGTTGATTTATTCTTTTTGTTGGAATAAATCTTCATTGGTAAGTTTCAGTGCTCTTCAAAATGTACATTTGCTGTTCTTACTTCTCAGAGTTGTATTCCTTTATTATTTTCAGTAATTCTACACATAAAAGAGGTTCTTGTGTGGAAAATTGCTTGAATTCCTCAGAAAAATATTATTTAAATTTCCAAAATTTGAGTAAACAGGACCAATTTTTAAGATGGTTCACATATTTACAAATACTATGATCAAACAGTTTTAATCGAATATACATGCACCAAGAAACATACAAAGTGTTTCAAAAGGTATGTAACATCCCGAAGTCGAAAATTACATGACATATAGTTATAATTTTTTAAACATTATTAATTGTCAAAATTGAATGCGCATACATTTAAAATAAAATATTTTTACAATACACTTTCTCATACATTTTTGGGGCATACATCTTTTAAATTTACATAAGCTAAATTTTTAAACGTTTTAATAATAAAGAAAACAAAACCAATCACTTATGTTAATGTATTGTAGAATAATACTGAGTTAACACAACCTGAAAAATCAAATAAAAATCTACATAATACGCATGTTGATAATGAAAAACCAATATCCAATAAATATATGGAATTTAAGATAACTACAATAAATATATATTTTTAGAAGAATTTAAAGAATTATTATATATGTTATTGTTTAAAATCAAAATTTCCAATTAAGCATCCAATTTTTACAATGAATAATATAAAAAATTTCTACGAATACGTTATACAAAAATTCTGTAACTTAACTAATACGTACAGTGGTCTTTGTTATTTTAAGGTGTTACACATCTTTCAAAAGTCTCCTTTACGTTTATACTTTTTTCAGAAAAGTAATTCTACTGTGTGAAATTTGAACACTTGAATGGAGTTGACATGCACTACAAGAAAAGAAGGAAAAATAGTTAAGTAGCATTAGAGTTTGAAGCATTATGGTAGCATTTTGAAGTACCAAAGAGATTCATTCATACACACATGCACATACAGAAAATCTTTTTACATATATTAGATTGTTAATCTCATTTGTCAAAAATGAATTCTTACCTGGTAAGATATAATAGGATAAATTAATTTCCTTATTTATTTATTTGTATGTATTAAGATATTCTATGTATCATAAATAACAACTTATTTACTTGTTGCATTCATTCATTTCACAAAATCTCCATTCATAATTTCAAAAGATAGTTTTTATACTGATATGACTATTATACCTTACCTTATAAAGATAAATGAGAATCTCTACAAAAGTAACAGTATTTTTTCTATAAAGTATTTAGAAATTTTTGATCATATAAATGCATGTAATACTGAACTCCACGCAAAATTTTTGTTTAACAATATACCTTTATTATCTATTTAATATAGCGAAAAAGTAAGTAGTGAAAAATAATTTCTGTGTAAACAACTACTGACTGTGACATGAAAATCAAGATATAATGAAATAATAAATTTGAAATTCATTTCTCCTAATTTTATCAAATTTTTATTATAATTTATTTATATTTAATTCATTTCATTTATAATATATCTATATTAACATAAATTTAATTTTATATCATTCTTTACTAAGAAACGTCTAACAGTATTACAATATTATTTTAATAATTATTTTTGTAATAGTATTAAGCATCATCAAAAATGTTGAATACGATATATAATTAATAATATACACATAATTTTGCTAATGAATATTTAAATGAAAATGTAACCATATGTCATACAGATCAGCTACCTTTATAAATAATTACATCCTTACTTCGGAATGTTACATACTAAAAGTAAATTACATAAAAATACATGCTTGAACTACATTTAATAAGAAAAAAAAAAAAGTAATTACAGATTATATTACAAAGATAAATTAGGGTTTAAGGTATTGTTATAAAAGTGTGTGTAATAAGAAGGAAACGATTCGTACGTTATAATATTTAAATATATTATATATACTTTTTTTTATTTTGGGAGCCCTATGTGAAATATTAAGATACTTTTGTAAATAATTATTCCATTTATTTGTTTTATTTCTTATTTTTATTGCAATTAGTATTAATAGTTATATGTTTTGTATCTGTATATTCTTCAATTGTACTTAAAAATATCAACAACAATTAAATACACTTTATACTTTATATTTTCGCAAATTTAGTTTTTTCTAAATATTTTATTTCATTAATAATTATAGGTTTGAACAATTGAAACACTAAAAATTCATAAATTTTGCATTTCTCTTTCATTTCAAATTGTAAAGAATTTTCTTTCCCATATTTACAGATTGGCAGAAGGTAGTAAACCAAAAATATTTGAGGAATCAAGTGAAGATGAAGATGAAAAAGAAACCGTTGAAGAAAGAGGTAAGAAATTATAAACATTTTCATAGAGAGATAATTTATATTTTAATTATATCTACATAAATACAATATATACCGATATGTATACCTTTTAGTTGATTATAAATATCGTTTATTGAAATGATTTTTATTTTACTGTTATTATTATTAAAATTATTATTCTAAATATCTTATTAAAAAGTAATTAATTTTAATCAGTTGAGGAGGAATGAGAAAGATTATCATCAAAATGTAGGCATCATATTGAGTAGGAAAAAAAATATCAATGTATATGGAAAAATTTTAGAAAAACGTAAAGCATTTGAAGCAAAGAGAAAGCGTCATTATCAAGAATGGCAAGTAGTTCAAATGGCTCGAAAACAATTACTTGAACAAGACGAAGAAGATGAAGATGAGGAGGACAATGAAGAAAATGAAGAACATGAAGAAGACATAGAGAAAGATGACAATAATTCTCTTCATCCTGAAGAACATGATTTTGATCTTAAATTCAAGTGCATGCCATCTTGCAATATAACAAAAGGAAAGTGATATGGCAATGGACATTAATAAATAATATTATAAATTACTTCATTAGAATTTAGAATTCAATTCTCTAAAAATTTTAGTTCATGTTAAATTTATTTACTATTATACAACTGACAAATGCAATAAATTACAATGTCCGTTTTACGTGAGTTAGATGATTAAGTTAATAAATTTTTGTAATTGACCAATTTACTATTTTTCAATAATTGACTTATACATTAATCAGTGTAATTAATTACACAACGAATGTATAGTGAATTTATAAGTAATTAATTGCGTAATTGAAAGCACATATTAATAAATAATTAATAATTACACAAATATTTAATTTAATTACTTATTTTAAGCAATTTAATCATTGGCCATTCACTAATTATTTATTGAATTCAAGCTAGTACTTAGTTCTGTAATTATACAGAATGATAGACATTCTTGATTAAAAAATCTATACTACAAATTTCTTTTGTTTATGAGAAAATCACAATAATTTTCTAACTTTTATTGGTGCTGTGGTAAAAATGTAATTTGATTATTAATTACTTTACTAATATATAAACAGTAATTACTAGATACTAATATTTTAATGCATAAGTTGTAATTTATTTTCACGTAAATCCTTTTGTTATATATTAAGTTTTCTTGCAAAGATTAAATGATTATTTATGTTATTTCATAATATCTGTTTGCTATGTAGAAAACCACTAATATTATATTATTTTCTTAATGATTAAATAATTGATTTTTCAACAGAATATTTGACATACTTCGATTAAGATTTATATTTGTACTCTAGAGCAATACTTTATTTTTATTTACATGAATTATAGGCTAATGATTTTTTGAATGCTCTAATTAATCACATTGCTTATTGAAATAGTTAATCAGTGATGTACATTTATAAAATTATTATTAAAGCGCTTATTAAGTGTTTTATAAGATCCTAAGCAATTAGGAAATGAGTAATTCTTAAAGAACGAATTCTTTTACATAATTAGTAGTACGCGTAAAAGATGGAAAGAATTTCTGAACACAAGATGTTATTACAGATACACTCATACTAATTTATTATATTAAATTTGTGATAGATTTCTCCATTTCATGCATTAAGAATTTCTCATTTTCTAATTATATATTACAGTTTACGAGATATTCTTAAAACAGGGTGTTCTGTAAGGTATGTGAGACGAGTAAGAGATTCTGAAATTAGAATCTTACTTTAGACATTTTTACATTGATATTATCTTTGTTCGCATAGTAATACATATCATTTAGATATATTAGTTCCTTTTATTTCTTTCATGATAATCAAATTCAACTTATGCATACTAAATATTAAGAGAAAAAAGTTACTTTTATAAATAACCGCAAAATTTTTGTACTAACATTGATATATTATTAAAAAATGCTGAACATTAATTTAATAAAACTATATTTTGTCTATTAATAATAAAGTTCAATTTTTTATTAATTTTTGCATTTCTTTTCTTAATATAAGTTCAATTAGTAAAATATGTGTATATAATATAATCAATGTGAATTTGTCTAAATATGAAACTGTGTAAATCTTTCATTTGTAAAATTATATCTCCTTATATGTTTTATTTAAAATATAATATATTCCTTGTCATAAACACCTCAAGCACCTTTGATCTTGTTACTAAAAAATTGATATTATCTTTAAAACTAATTTATTATTTTATTCCAAATTAAAATTTATATTAGTTTTCTGTTCTTACGATAATACGGTACAAACAACCAATGCTTTATAAATTTCAAATTCTTTATATGTGAAGTATAATATTGTACTTCGAGATGGAACATTATTATTTATGTATATACATAAATATCATTATACAACAGTTTATGGCAAGAGAGATTATTATCTAGACAATCGAACTTATTTTTCATTCAGAAATACTTCCTATGACATGTAACAGGTATTTTTGTAGATTACAGTAGGATCCTTATACAAATTAGTTTTAGAAAAATAGATTTTCGTCTGACGTGTATCGTTTCAGAACGTATTTTGCATTGTAAATATGTGTATTAACAACGAATTCAGTGTATTCAGATTTAAAATGTAGAACGCAATAAAACCGTGAATCGGATACGAAATCAAATATTTTTCAGTAACTGATTATGAATATTATATTTAGACTCAAATAATTGAATAACTGAAATAAAATTTTGAAATAAACAAATTCGCTATCAATGCAAATTTAAATTCACAACTGAAAATATGCATAAATTAGTATTATTTATATATAAGTTTTAGAATAAAGTATGTTTTAATATATAACAATATATGCAGATATGTAACTGTGTCATAAAACCTTAATAGGCTTATAAAAAATATAAGTAACAGGATAAGTGTTTGATTCTCAGTTTTGTTGCATTACTATAAACAAGCTACTACGCTTAACTTAAATAGAATACTCAAACTTGCAGCTTTAAAGATAGATTAAGGTAGAAAAGAATAGAGTGTAATGGATAAATAGACCAAGGACGAAGATAGATGATTATTTTATTTTGTTTCTAAAACATAAAGAAACAATATAATGTAACGTAGAAAGCCATCCAATTATTGCAATTTATGTGCAATGAAAAAAAGAAAAAAATACACACACACACACACACACACACACACACACACACACACACACACTATATCATTCTTATAGAAATTTAATATTTCTTTAGATATTTGATGTTTACAAAAAAAGTGTTTCATATATTACATAAATAGTTAATCAATCATATTTGAAATGTTAATGTAATGTCTCAATCATAAAATACTTTAGTATAATAAATATAGAATTTTCATATAAATTATTTTTATCTTCTAGTAAGCTTCTAGACATTTTTTAGCACATATTTTATTTCTTAAATATCGTTTCTCATCATTATTACAAGCATTTATTTCATACGCATTGCAAACATTCTATATTTAAAGATTACATCAATATTTATACATGAAACAATTTGCAATTTTCATAATTTAGAAACATAAAAAATAGAAAGTATTATACTTGAAATTTGAGATATATTGGAAGATGGAAACATATGGTGTCCTTTCATTAATTTGACCATAATCTTTCGTTTTGTTTTAAAGAAAATCTTTTAAATTAGTTTCAAATTGTTTTGTTATAAAACATGTTCCATTAATTCATACTACTTATAAATATACAAAATGTATACAATTACAACTTATTAAACTTTTTATATAAAAGCATAATATAATTATTTGCTTTTCACTAAAATCCTATTATATTTCAAGAATGAATTATTCTAGATTTACTGAATGTATATCCAGTATGATGTTATACATACATTTCAAATTTAATAAAAACAAGTTTCGCAAGTATAATATGAACGTTTTCTTATTATTTATTGAAATCAATTATTAATTATTGAAACCTATTCATTTATTTTTCATATTATTTCATTTGTGATAAGTACTTATGTATTTACTACAATACTTGATCTGTACTGAAGGAGAATAATAAACTAAACTATTAAATTAAACTATTAAATTGATCTGTAGCCTTGTGTGGGAAATAATAGGTATAAATATATGATAAACATACTACTTTCTAGCTAACGAGCTAGTCGCATGATAATATTATTATAAAATAAGCACATGGCATGAGTAACGAGTGCGATTAAGTCTAAGACAGGCAAATCATAGAATAGGAACGTAAACATAATTGATCATGTGATACTCCAGCTATTCGCCGATAGGTAGTCGATAGTCGCTAATGAATTTGATAAATTTGATACAGCTTGCCAATATATTTGCTAAATTTGATACAGTTGAATAAGTTACCATCATTATTATATTTTTCGCGATTGTGTTACAAAATATCATATACGATGCCTATATTATAGTTTATCTATGAATTTATCTGATTGCATTACCAAAGAGGAAATTCCCTTTCTGATATTATATAGTCAATGAGCGTTTAAGATATTCTCAGTTGGTGTTGCAGTTTAATATTCTAAAAAATATATTCTACTTTTCCATCTATGAAAATATGTTTTTCATTTATGTCATCTATCAAATGAATAGTAGTAATTAATCATACAGTAATCTTTTTACTTAGATATCTACCAAAGTAATTAAAATTGATCATCGTTAGAGTACCAATACCTGTTAAATATTAATATTTATCATGTCAGGTAAATTCAAATTTGAATGACAGTTGATTTCATTAAATAGCAACGCATATTGTCACTTGTTATATCTTTGCTGACAAAAGCAAAGTAGTTCTATTGTTTGAACCTATCGTTTATCTTTAAAATCTCATCAAAACGGGGGCTGAACAGTCAATTATGTCCGTCTCCCAGATGGAAAGTATCCTTTTATTGAAAATTTCCAGTTTTTACATATTTTTGCAAATTGTCGGTTTCAAGTGTTCTTTAGTAATTTTATTCAAATGAATGTTTCTTTTACTGAATTATGTTTGCAACTAATCTCTGTTTTTATAAAATTCTTATTAATTCTTCAATTGTATTTAAATTATCAAAGATTGTTCCATGCTGATTTTGTATCTAAGATATTCTAAAAGAATTTTCAAATATTTTAGGTTTTCGTTTTATTTTATTAATTAACGATTTCATTTCTATATAATACGTTATAATATACATTATAATATAATATACGTTTTAAAAGCAAATTACAATTATCTGTACATAATTTTAATGGTTGTTACAGGATTTTGTTTAAAATTATATTTTTAAGGTTATGTGGTAATTTTTCCCATGTATGTTAAGATTTTTAGTGTTTACATTTAAGGAAACTTTATTAACAATGTATTTGATGAACGAAGACAAAAGTATTTTTCTAAATTAATGTTAAGGAAATTTATTCAATCTCAAATTTGCTGTGAAGGAATTGGAGAGAAATTCCAAGAAATGCGAAAAAGAAGAAAAGGTGGAAAAGGCAAAAATAAAAAAAGCCATTCAAAAAGGTAATATGGAGGGCGCGCGAATTCATGCAGAAAATGCAATTCGACAACGTAATCAGGCACTTAATTATTTACGGATGAGTGCAAGAGTTGATGCAGTAGCTAGCAGAGTACAAACTGCTTTGACTACACGCAAAGTTACTCAGTCAATGGCTGGAGTAGTTAAAGCTATGGATGCAGCAATGAAATCAATGAATTTAGAAAAAATTTCAGGTAAATATTTATATTTATATGTACATGTTATTGTATAATATGTATATACTATTGTGAAATATACATATTATGTATATTTTAGAATTTCATTTTTTACCATGATTTTACATGATATCTGAAAGATAATGAATAACACATAAATTTCTAATGAGGCTGTGTATGAATGCATGTAATATATTATAACTTTAATCTTAGGTCTTATGGATAAGTTTGAAAGTCAGTTTGAAGATTTGGACGTACAAAGTTCATACATGGAGAATGCTATGTCTCAAACTACAACAACAAATGTTCCACAGAATGATGTTGATTCTTTATTACAACAAGTTGCAGACGAAGCTGGGTAACTACTCTCCTTACAGTTATTTTATACAGTATTATGTAATCCTATAGTATAAATTTATTATATAATTTTTTTCAGTTTGGAATTGAATATGGAACTGCCATCTGGACAGTTAGGTAGTATAGGTACCTCTACTATCAGTCAAGAACAAGATGAACTTACACAACGGTTAGCAAGACTTCGTGAATAGTGATACAGATGTAAAATCTAGCTACAGCGCAGGTACATAATGAGAAAGATATATCTTTATCTGTTATAATTTGCATTAACTTATTAAACTTTTGACTGCCATATAAGAGTTTAATGGAAATGATCACCGTATACTATCCTTGTCTATAATTGCTTGGTAATTACATACTAAATGTTATAAGCGACTACAATTGCACATATTTAAATTTCAATCTCTTTTTTGTTTTTCAGCCATATACAGCGACTGGTTTATTTTGTAACAGTCAGTATACAAAGGGTTAAAAGAAAACATATAAAAACATTTTATTTATGTACACTCCATGATCTTAAACCTTTTTCATAATTTTATTCATTTATTTCGAGTAAAATTATGTAGTAATAATATAAAAAGCTAAAATCTCCCGCATGGGGTTTATTATTAGGTTTCTCAGTTATTTGTATAAGACAAACATATATTGTTCAGTAAATGTACATATTTATCTAAAATTGCAGAATTCCGTTAAATCAATTGAAAAATATTATAATAATTAAATAATTGAGAAATAATTGAGAAATATTATAGCTTAAAATGATTTCAGAATTATAGCAGTATATAAATATATTTATAGCCAATGGGATTATACAGGGTGTTCCATTTGAAGTTACGCACGCAATTATTTCCCAAACTATAGTTCGTTTTAAAAAATGTTTCAAATGGAACTTACCCTGTCGTGGGAAGAAGGGGGGCAATCTTATGGTGATCACAAACCTTCTCTAAGTGGACGTGCTTCCGAGATTTCAAGGTGATCTTTGTTATCTTTTTTTATACGGAACTATATGTTTTTATTTAGGTAGACATGTAACCCGTTCCGGGATGAATTTATCGAATTATAATATATTGGTGTTTGAAGGTCATTTATTGCCGTTCAAAACATACCGTTATTGAACGTCCAGAAATTGTTTCTTATGTATTCAAAAGGATGACTTTTGTAGTCAGTACAATTATTTGCTCTATTCCTATATGATAGCTGCACCGCCTCGAAAGTGACAGAACTAATTCTTCCAAGTCCCTCACATTCTTCCAAAATTAGAGGCATATCGACAATGTTATTGCGAGATTATTGCGAGATTATTGCGAATTTATTATTGCGTATAATGAACCATTGTAAATTAAATCGTTACCGGAAGAAGGTACATGCAATATTATTTGTAAAACTGTCATACAAACTGCGGATATCTGCGTAGTAGCAAATTATAGTTAATAATAAACAAAAACAAATACGAATAACGATAAATCGCATCATTTGTGTAATTTCGATTCTTGTTTACATCCGAATCGACGCAATACTCCGGTAAATCAAATCCTGAGAACGTTCAAAGAAAGTTAGTTTTTGAAAGGCAATGAATGACCTTCGAGTACCAACATATTATTAGTCGATGAATTCGTCACGAAATGTGCTAACGCCTTCTTAAATAAAAAAAATACCTGTTCTGTATAAAAAAAACAAAGATCTCTTTAAAATCTCGGAAACGCGTCCACCTGGGGAAGATTTATGACCACCATAAGACGGCCATTCCGAAATAAGGTAAGTTTTACTTGAAACATTTCTTGAAACGAGCTATAGTATGGAAAACAATTGGAAACTCCAACCGGAATACCTTATATATCTTTCTTATCTCTGTAACAAGTACCTATAAATAATGAACACGTTAAAATGTTCAACACAAATTGCTTGAATAAAAAGAGTTTACTTGCTATATATTCATGAATAAAATAAGCTTTTAATATAATCAAAACTCATTTGTTATATTATAAGATTAGATTTCTGTAGAATAAAAAGAAAGCACTATTAATTGTTATTGATAATTATTAATAATTATTGATAATAATTATTAACATAATTAATTTTGCACAATATTGTAAACATAGCAGGTACTACTCTCTATGATATGAGAAAGAATATACTTTTATATAAAGACAATTTATCAAAGGAAAGCTTTATTAATTGCAATAGTATTTATGTTGTAAACATACTGTATAACAGAATAATTCAAGTAGATTGATTGTACTTTGAAAACAATTTGTAGCAATAAATGCTTGTATTATATGTGTATCATATATTAAATACATAATATGATACACAGTTTATCATATATTTGTTTGATAAAAATAAATTTGTATAATAAATATTTTAATAAGTAGTACATTTTTATATGGTTAATTATGAAGAGTTAATCATGATGCTGCAGCAGTGCTGTTACCACTTTCTGAAGTATAATAAGGGTATTTCTGTATCCAAATTGTATCAAAAGGTTCAGCCTGTTTCAGAATTATCTTTTTCTTTGCATGGAGTTCTAAATATTTCAAATATATATCAATTATCATTGAGAATTTTCTACGTTCGTTTTACGTTCAAATTTAAGCGAAGACATAACAATAGAAAGTAAAAGATAATAAAATTATGTTAATTAATTTAAATTTACCTAAACAGTGCGCAAAGGTAGATGCAGCATCAAATTTATTACAACTCTCTGGCGAAATTACATCATGAAATTTTATGAATGTCCTTTCACTCCAATGAGTTTCCATTAATGCCAACAACTCTTTCTTGATTAAACGTGTCTTTGAACTGCAACAAGAAAAAAATTTTTATAAAATATTTAATTAAGTTATTTGTTAGTAATATGTATTAAATTCATGAATTTGTAACAATATGAAACAAAAATAACTGACACAGAGGAAGAACTGGATATTGCATTTCTCCCATCAGATGATTTTTCTGTTATTGTCCATTCTCTAAGAAATCCAGAAACGTATATTGTATATAATATATAGCAAAATTAAACGTTTACACTAACTAAATAATAATAAACTGTACCCAATTTTTTCTTCAAAACCTGTAATTTCAGGAAGTTCAATTAGAGGTTCTTCAAACTTCTTTGTTTCTATTCTTTGCTCTTCAGGAGGCTCTCCTTCCCCTGCTACAAGATTTTCTGTTTGGAGGATTTTTTCTAATGTTTTAGATTGATAAGTAATTTCAGGTGCAGCAAACATAAGCTTTCTTGATGATAATTCATCTGTTTGATCCGGCAGTCTACTTAAAGCGCCCGCACGGATAGTTTCTCCAGCTATAAAATTAAAATTGTATTTATTTATTATTTTTTCTTTTTCCTTTTTATTATTTACTTTGTTTATCTTTTACTTTGACGTTCGTTTATCTCTTTACTATTTTATCGAAATAAACGTTATTTACCTGTTGTCTGTTCAGTTTCAAAATCAATAACATCTTGAAAATCATTTTGAACCGTTTGCGCCAATGGTTTCGTAAGACAACTACTGAACAATTTATTTAATGTTTTTCCCCACGATTTATTGGCAATTTTCGTTGATGGTTGTCTTAGATATTCAGTTCCTCGTAGTAAAATAGACGTAGACCTTTCTCTCCAAAGAGGTCTCTAAAAAATGAATAAAAGTAAACACGTTTATAAACAATTGAATCGTATATTCAGTTAATGATAAAATTACGCCAATTAAACAACTCACTGTATGAACTGAAACATTCCTGATATATTTTCGCATGACGCTACCAGACAGTTGAGTTCGTTCATCGAAACATTTTCTTGTCTTTTTTGGTTTTACTACTTCGATTAATTCTATATTTTCAAGAACTAATGAACTTTGCTGTAATTGAAACGGTAATTCAGGTGCAGATGGAGGTTCGTTTATTAGTAGTGGTGGTGGTTCTATTGGAAGCGGAGGTGGTAAATCTTCTATAGGACTTATCTATAAATAGAAATTCTCCTATAAAATTTATATTACATAGTTCGGAGAGGCACTAAAAAATTTATACGATTTAGTTATACAATTTAGTTGCACATAAAGTTATATGAGAAAGTTACACAACGCACCTTGCTTCTTTTCGCAGGAATTTCTGTCGGAGATATTAAAGTTCTTTTCCTATAAGTCGCAGGCTTTTTAACATCCGAGCCTAAAAGATCATACTTTTAGAAAGAACTAACTTATCTATAAATGAAAATACAATAATTAATGCACCTCTAGGAACGACAAAGGATTTGTGTTGATCATTTTCAGCGGATGATACTCGTGTTTCTCTTTCAGTTTCAATTGTCTCAGTCTCAAATCTGTTAACATCAACAAAAGGAACTTGCACCGATTTCTCATGAATTTCTGCCGATTGATCCCAAGGAAATCTTCGTATTTCGTTTCTGAATAATGGATAGAAATAATTTTATAAATATCAAGAATGTACTTACTGTTCTATTCATCGTATTCTAATAATTTTAATAATTTTAAACGAATTAATATTAGAATTTAAAGTATTAGGATCAGAAAGTATAAAATTACTTTAAAAATACGTAAAACTAACAAGGATAGCTCTGGTCCGGCTAAGTATTGTTCCATATCACGTTCGGATAGTAACCCGAAATTCATTTCATCTTGCATCTACATTTGAACAATGTAATGTTATAAATTTAAATAATGCGATATAAATCATATATAGCATAAACACAAAATAAAATTTTATTATATATAAACAATCTGCTTGTCCCTTTTTTTTTTTTTTTTTTTTTTTAAATAACTTTTTTTTACCAAACGTCCTATAACGGAAGTATATGGTTCTTCTGTAATTAAATGCGAATTTGATGGAATTTCTAAATTCCGGAACACATCTTCCATAGGAGGGACATCCGGCAATTCTAACGCCATTACCGCGTTAAATTCTTCATGCCTACGAAAAGATATTTGAAATATTTCCGCGTTTATTAATATTAACGCTTTTCTTATTAACAATTTGCCGAGCTCTTAATATTAAAACTAATAAAAAATGCTTTATCAGTAATCAAATCTGAAATTTTAGAATTTCTGAAGAGATTAAGTGCTTCATAAAATTTAAATCTTTACCTTTTTTTGAACAATGTGCACTTCATTGCGAAAACATGATCTAGAATGAAAAAAAAAAAGAAAAAGACAAAAGGTAATCCTTTTATGTTTATAAAGATAAAACATGCTTGTTACATTACTGCGAAAAAGATTATAAAATATTAATTTCAAGATTTATGACCTTGAAAGTATTTCGTTTGGTAAAGAAGTATTTTCGCAGCACCGTACATTAATTGTGAAGAAAGATAGAGACTAAATCTGCCATAATTTCTCCCACTCCTCATTTCAATCGTTGATAAAATTTCTTCGCTAAAATTGTAATCGTAATCGTATATATAACGTAATTAATTTAATAAATAAGTACAGAAATAATAAAATATCGTTGCAACAATAAGACAAAAGAATATCCACAAGAAACTCAAATAAATTAAACAAAATAATTAGTTGAAAGCGATCGTAAGAATAAAAAAGTACTTTACCAAGTAAGGACTATGTTAATCTTCTTAATTAGTATTGGTCTGCAAGTTTCCTTAAACATCTTTTCACTAAAGGTTGCGGCTAACCAGCATTTGGCTAATTTGCCTTTCCTTCTGAGAGAAAGAAGTTCAGTTGAATAAAACATTGGAGAACTGATGAATTGGGATAGAAATTTGGAGATGGCAATGCGAATTGTCACGGCAACGATTTCTGTTTCTAGAATTTAACGGAAATGTGTATTCTTAAACAATCGATCGATCGATTTTTTGAAGCGCCCTCCATCTAGAAAGTCGTATATCGCGCGTGTAGTTATTATGTATACAGGATGATCCAGTTTTCTCCGACCAAATTTTGTCAGGATATTCTATCGGTGTGTAAGAAAACAATCGGTGAATAAGAAAACAATGCTATATAGGGTATTTGAAACTGTACTAAAAATTTATAATAAATTTATAATAAAAAATTTATAATAAATGTACGAAATTAAATATTCTACTATCATGATTGAATGGCATAGAACATCGTGACAATATTTAGCCAAGAGAAGCTGATACACCTTGTACATATCGCGACATATGTATTTATATTTAGAGAATATGTTACATTCGTACGGAATCTCGCGGTGAAATGATGTAAGAATATGTAGGAATGAAAGTATTGTAACCTTATAGGGAAAACAATGTAATTATAATTACATATAGTTTAAACTTTATGAATGACAAAATATTTTATTACATTTGAAATAGTATATTTATTGTAATGTAAAATAACGCTTAGTCATTTATTTAAGAGATTTAATTATTATGAGACATAACTATTAATAAGTAGCTCATCATTTATTTTATGGGATTTATAGCATTAATTGTATATTTGATATAGGTTGAAATATTCGAAAATAACGCCTTATTTTACTTTCACGTAAGTACAATAGTGACATGTATGACTCACGAGAATGTGTAATATGTAGATAGGTATTCTTTACTTTAAAAATTCTTTACTACCAAATTTTATTTATGTACTACAATTTAAGTTTATTCGTTTAGTTATAAATACTTTCACCATTTTATATAAGTTTATTATAAATAGTAAAAAGATCAAAATTGAAAATTTTACAACATATATAACTCATTTCAATCATATATTTAATATCTCTGAGCTGTCACTTTCTATCAGTTATTGGATAACCTCTATTATACTCCTACGTAGGAGCATGAAAGATTATATCAGTTTTCTTCATTTGTGACAAGAACGATCAAGTAGAGATGTTTTCGAGTGGGCCGAATTATACAAAATTAAAAACGCATCTGCGGCTAGCAATTAATCGATTAAAGTTGCTTGAGAAAAAGAAAACCGAACTTGCTCAGAAAGCACGGAAAGAAATAGCTGACTACATCGCTGCAGGTAAAATTGAAAGAGCAAAAATACGGGTTGAACACATTATCAGAGAAGATTACATGGTTGAAGCAATGGAACTCCTCGAAATGTATTGTGATCTTTTGCTTGCACGTTTCGGACTTATTCAACAAATGAAGTATGTATGTCATTCAAATGATTAAACATTGCTTTTCCGATTCTATTTTATTGTTTCAATTTTTAATATTACCTTTATTATAATAAATATGACATTATAATAAAATAGTCGTCATTCTATTAGCAAAATGTTATAAAAATTATTGATAACATAAAAATTTTTAAGTATCGTTATATTTATTGTTATAGGAATTTAGACGAAGGTTTAGCGGAAGCTATTTCTACCATAATTTGGGCTGCTCCTAGAATACAAACTGATGTTCAAGAAATTAAAATAATAGCTGATATCTTAATGTCAAAATACGGGAAACAATACACAGAAGCATGTAGGGAAGAAGCAGTACAAACTATATCTGAAAAGTTGAAACATAAAATGAGCGTGCAATCACCATCTAAGCTTCTTGTAGAGAAGTATCTTATAGAGATTGCGAAAAATTATGATGTTGAATACGAACCAGATCCACAGGTAGGAATTATGAAACGAAACCGCTACTGATAATGATAATAATTCTAATTTTATTATGAGAATGAATATCTTAATTGCAATATCATAGATAATGCAAGAGGGTCAAGATGCTTTATTGATAGATGTTGGAAATAACACAGAAAGAAATAATTTAGACACAGCTTCTGGAGGCTTACCACAGCCAGTTGGATTTATTGGATTTCCCCAAGCTCCTCTATTACCAAATCCTGCATCTAATCTAATTGTGAGTAATCTCTTTTATTATGTAGCTATTTTGTATTTACACTTTTTATTTAAATCACACCTTTCAGAATTCTGAGAAAGGACCTATAGGATTTGTAACTCCACCAGGATCATTAGAAAGTAAAGATCAAAATGTTCCTTATAATCCAAATAATGTTTTGTACAACATTCCCTTAGATAACTCAAATGGAGACAAACTTGTGAGTGATATAATTTAAATTCTATAAATTAAATTATTGGATGATTAATGAATTCTTATCTATTAAGGAAAATGATCTGCCACCACCATACGCATCATTTCCACCTGATTTAAATAAACAGGTAATTTTAGAACAAAAATAATTAAGCTCACTCAAATATGTGAATGAAAATTAATAATATTATGAATAGTTAGATATATAAATATGTATTTATTTGTTTTTTGGCTGCATAGCCTGAGAAAAGGATTTGGCCTATATCTGTCTAACCCCCATTCATTTCCATATAACTTTTAAAGCATCAACATATCTACTCGTCTGCATCCATCTATATTCCCATACCAAACACACGTATCCCCTTTTAAATTTAATATTAAAAATTACACACACACACAAAATCCTATACTGGCTATAGTGCAATTAGTTTGGTATCCATATTCTTTTTTTCAAAACTCCTATCCATATTATCGCCGCTTCACTTATCCTACCTTCCATATCATATCTTCCTCTCTTCATACACTGTGATCTAATCTATAGCAGTTTCTTAATAAATGTTTTAAGGTGCTTATCTCTAAACTACATAAAATACATTTTCTTTTCCACTCTTCCAAACAATAACGATTTCCCTCTTCAACATTACTGCCCCTTACTATCCTTATGATTAGCTATATTAGGTTTATTAATATTTTATTCTTATTTTCAATTTTTCAATTATAGAGCTGTTATTTATTATTATATTTGTTAAAATGACTATTTGTTATTATTACTTATTATTATTATTATTATTATTATTATTATTACTTGAAAACTTAGACATATATGTTTATATATTGTGTATTTTGTATTAATTATTATACATTTACGTAATACGTTTTTATTTATGATTTTTTATTACAGTCCGACCAGAAACCAAAACCTCAACCGCGATCGAAAATGCCGATGAATGATTTTCAGCTTCCAGATTTGCCCGCCGTGCCGTCGGAGAATGATTTACCCTCAAATAATCCATCTACTAGCGAAGACATTGATTTTGACGATTTAATGAAGCGCTTTGAAGATTTAAAAAAAAGAAAGTAATTTCTTATTTAAGATATATTACAAATATGTATGTTGTATTACAACAAAAATATAGTGCAGTAGGTACAACTAAAAATAATTCCTATAGTTTAATTATACAATATTGTAAAATTTAAGTAACTCTGAATACTGCAAAACATAATAGTATTGGCAAAATATTGTTTGCAATATATCTGAAGTAGAAAACGAGAAGTTACAAATAGATATAATTTTGAACGTTACAATATCAATATCATAAATAGCTTAACACTTTAATCTTCTCAAATAATTGAAATCACCAATTTTAGGCACTTATATAATATGCATTCTACATTTATGAAAGAAAATCATATAAAGAAATGTATAATATTAAAAATATTCTACAGTGAATTTATTTCGAATATAATTTTCTTCTATCTTTAGAGGAATAGATCATAGTAACGTGATATTGTGCAATGCTATGATATTTCATAGATATGAATTACAATATTGCTACAATAAAAATCAATTTTCCAATTTGATACAAAAATATTATCATTAATAAAGTAAGTACTGAAACAAACAAAATTTAAGATAGCATTTGTATATATTGTAAGAAGGGGGCGCGCGCGTGCGTGTATACAGTTCATATGTTATCAATTATAAGTAAACTTTTCAATTGTTTCAGTTTGAAATGTAAGTATAACAATATAATCATATATTATTTTCTAAGGATAATATCTTTTCATAATATTATTTCGCAGTATTGTAATTCAAAAAATTATAAGAAGCTCTTTGTAAAGAAAAGTATATAAAGTAATAATTAACAAAAATTAGTATTTATAGATATTGTGGTAAAATATCTAGAAATTTTTTCTTAATACTCTTGCTGTTTTATATGCAAATACAATATTATTGCCGGTACATACGGTAAACACGGTATCATACGGTATCATTTTCTTTAAGTAACTACAATGAAATTACATTTTTTAATTTTCCCAATCTTCACATTTCTGAAACAGGATTAATGTATTTAGCTCAAAAAATTATTTTTTAACGAAACTGGCGTAGTATTTAATACAAAATATAAAAAAAGTTAAAACCTGCCTGTTGTCCTTTTTCAGCCAAACACGTCAATAAATTTTGTGAGTATTCACATTTTTCTCGTTTATTCGCTTCAAGGTAACGAAAACATTCGATAATTGATTCTTTAACGAAGTCTTTCAATTCTGGATCTTGAATACTTTGAATCATCAATGGAATTACTAAATCTTTTTCTGGAAATCCTTTCTGATCTACCTATTAATCAGCAAGTAGTAACAATTATTTAAATAATATAATTATTGTTTATTTCTATTCTTAAAATCATATATGATAGTACTTACAGCATTTAATTCATTGAAAAAACATTGTACTATACACTGTAATAAATTGGGGTATACATAGAATTATCAGATTAACAGATAAAATATTGTAAGATAATTATAAGGTATTCAACTTAAATTCGTGATGCTTACATCTTGTTGCCGGTCAGTATTATTATTAAAACGTGTATTCTCGTCATTCATCTCTCCATTATTAAAATCACTTTTCCTATTGCGCGAATCTCTAGAATTCCATGAATCTCGATCGTTGGTTTCACGGATATGTTTTATATTTTGGAAATCTTTAACATTTCCCTTGATCGAGCGGTCGGAAGAGTAAGTATTCGTGTTACTATTCCTGTCAGAATTCCTGTATCCACGAATAACTTAATTAATATATATGTGTAATTGCAATAGAAATATATATAGAATATACAGGATGTTAAAAAAAATTGGCAATAATTATGAAGTGTGGTGCAGGGCTGCACGCAAGATACACACACACACACACACACACACACACACACACACACACAAAAGGTATTTTATTGACTAAACAAATTTTTGAGTAAGTCCCATTTCTTCATTTATTTTTTATAGAAATATGCATTTTTGCGGTCCGATAATTAATCATTTTCGCTTATTAGAATACTATTATTGCTCAAAACAATTATACCAATTTTACCTATATCTCTGATTGTTCGTGGATTGATTATATGAAGGTCCACTGTCATTTCTGTCAAAGAAATTGTTATCATATACCTCTTCCTCGGAACGGGAATCACTTCCTGGACTTTTGTTTTCCGTGGATGTAGAGTCCTCCCCATTACCTGTATTCGAACCGGCATAACGGTTCCTACAAGTTCTCAGCACTTTTTGAAATTGTACGTCTATTTGTTGATTTCCGGAACGACATCTTAAAGACTGAAAAGAAATTTGTGACTGTAATTAGATCGCGGAAATTCATTTAATATAAATATATTTTGCTTCGAATGAGTGAAATAGATAAAACTTTGAAAGAAATACATATTTTCTATAGATAGGATTTATTTATACATTAGTTGGAATAATTTATTATATTTATCTTATATGTACATATTTTTCATAACAGCATTCATGGCATATGTATATCATACATACCTGCTATTTACTTCCTTATTATCGATAACCTACTTATTATTATCGATATTATTATCGATATTATAATATCTATAATAATTTAATGATATTAAATGTTATATTTTAAATCGTTTAAATTTAAGAAATTTTACACGCTAGATTTGTATAACTAGTATAACATAATAAAGTATATAAATTCGTCATTTTTTTAAAACTTACTACTCCCTCACGGAGAAAAAATAGAAGGATACAGCACAAAGTGAACGGAATAAAATTTTTCATGATACACACTGTCAACGCTCCGCCGTTTTAACTAAACAATTATTGAAACCATGTTCTCTTTCGGTCAAATATATAAACGAAATGAGCAGGAAAAAGGTGATGATAATAATTGCGTGTCATTCTATCTTTGAAAAGAATTTGAGCTCAGTGGACGTTTCAGTGACATGACGTATCCTGAATTATTCACTTCCGGTCAAATGTAAATTGTGTAATCTATGTAATTGAAACGAACATCAGGATTTTCGTTATCGCGTCAGAATCTTTTTCGCAATCAGGTAAATGTATTTCGTAACGTTAAATAAAAATAATTAATAGCACAAATTAGATTTAATAACAATGATATTCGTTTACTTTTTTTTTTTTTTTTACACATTTTAAAATAACATTCACTGGTATATATTACATTTAAAAGAGAAAGATTTTTAAATAGCGGAAATAATACAGTTTCCCGCCATTTATGATATCCAATAATATCTATTGTAATCGTAGAAGAAAATTAGAGGGGAGGATAAAAGAGAGAGGATATATGAAAGTGATTGAAGACTAAAAACGGCAAGGATATCTACTGTGAATTTTGATAGAGAACTGTTGTTCTTCCACCTTGGAAATACAAAATGCATATTAAAATTCTTGTAAGTACAAATTTTTTATTTATTAAAATTTGCATAATAAACAAATCATTTGCTTACTTTTAATGGCCCGATTTAATTCAGAGATGACAAAAAGTCATTTAAATAATCGCCAGTACGTATAAATTTTATATATAGATTGTACATCGTATATTATAAGCAAGTAAATTTAATTATTATTAATTATTTTAGATTAAATTTTAATTGAAAATTCTAAGTAGTATTGTCATTAATATTATGATGATAGTAGAATGAATTTTACTTAAGTCTTCTTTATTCAATACTTATACTTATATAGTAAAATAATAATAAATAAAAGAAAATAAGATAAAGTAATAAAAATAAATAGAACGTGATATTCAATTGTGAAAGAGCAATGGACCAGAAAAACGTTCGCGTGAAAGCGAAACAAATAGAAAATGAACTCTCTAACGTGAGAGTTAAATTCATTGATCAACTAAACATATCCGAAAGCAGAAATTAAAGCTTAATGACAGATTTCGTTTTATTTGAGAAAGCCTACTTATTTTCGATGTTTCTGTTATTCATCTTTTCCATCAATTTATTTAGCTTTTAATGAATGCAGTTCTTACGGTCGCAATTGACGTTGCATGGGCCAACAATCATCGATTTTATAAAGGTGATCAACTATCATCGAGTAGCAAACACAAAACGAAGTCAATAATAAAAAGAGATAACGAAGAGTTACAACCGCAGAAAATCAAAGAAACGGAAAACGTAATGAATAAATATATAAAAGTAAGAAAGGAAGAAAATATAGATCCTTGGAAATTATCAGAAGATACAGATCGAATACAGTTTCAAATAGAAGGTCATGAAGGACCGAAAACGTACCTTTTTGGATTTGATACTGGAAATGGGTAAATAATTGAAGTCTTAGAATTGAATTCTAGCTAGTTCTATAGTAACTTGTATGTAGATTAAGACAATTATTGTGTTAAAATATTATGCGCATTGTTAAATTTGTTTTGTAATACATAGTAAAATAGCAAGTTTAAAAAATTTAATTAATGTTGAAGTTTCTGTAAATAACGATTTAGAAAATCAGTAGTTCGAAAATTAATGACATTTGCGTATATTAAATCAAACATACTGTATAATAGATTAAATTAATTGTTTTCCTATATTAATGACATATACTTTAAATAGTTAAAAACAGAATTGGAGAACATAATTACCAGACAATAAAAATTCCAATTGTCATTTATAAAAACTAGATTTATTTATTATAAACGTCCAATTTTTTCAGTATACATATACATATACATCGTTAGAAAACATTACATATGCTTAGTGATATTTAATTAACAATATACCATATATTTATTGCAGAAAGAATAGACAATACAGATTAGAAGAAAGGCATCGCGATGGTACAATAAAAGGACAATATGGTTATTATGATGCGCAAGGAAAATTAAGGAAGATTCAGTACGTAGCTAAGCCTTTTGAGGGATACACTGAAATACATCACGAAAGTAATGTAAGAAAGATAAAAAATTAATTAAAAATCATACTTCTTTATTTAAATATATTAAAATAAAGTATATTAAATAAATAATAAAGTATATAAAATAAAATATATTAAATTTCAATAGTTCAAAATTCGTACATTACTAGGCATCAAAGTAAATGAAATATTAAACAATCTAAATTACCATTCTATTGAAAGTTGATTGAGTAGAAACAATGAATAATATTATAAAAGATGACATTTGGAAAAAAATAGAATGTCTTCCATATAAATTTTGTTCTTAATATGATAGATTCGTAAAAGTAAATATTGCATGCTTAAAGAAAAGAAAAAGAGAAAAAGGAAAAGAAACAACAGCCGTCAATGGAAAGTAAAAGCAAAATTTAAACGCAAATTTAAATATGCTATTAGCGAGAAGACTGTTAAGAAGGTACATATGCACATACACTCGCGCGCGCGCGCGTATATTTTTTATAAATGTCACAGAGTTTCAAATTGCAGAATTTGCGAAAGTAATTTTCTCATTTAATCGAAGCTAATTTTCTCAAGGACTTTTCGTAATATTCATGTTTTCTAATTAATAACTATGTAACAATGTCACTATTACCTAAAAATCTTCCAATTGATACTCGTTCTGATTAATCATTAATTAAATCATCGATATTAACGAAATACCGTCGCCATTAATATCTGGTTTTAGGTAAAGTTAAATATAGGATTAAATTAATAATACTTTTTCAAAACTTCGAATATATTAACATCCTCGCTTGTTTCAACAATAACTAATTTTGATTAGTAATGTGCAATTAATTTTGGAATTAATCAATTAAAACTTGTATTGGAAAAAGACATTTTAGTATTAGTATTGAGTATAAGATCTGAATATATGTACAATAACACCATACTAATAAATAAACTACAGATATTCATGCAAATGTATATTTTTATAAAAAATAGATACAGAAACAGAATATATATATATATATATATATATATATATATATATATATATATATATCAAAATTTGTTTTGTCAATAGAGATTTAAGAAAAAGTACCTTTTTATTTTGCATATCTTTTTTATGTATTTAACAGATCTTAATACATTATATATGTACATCTGCATAAATATTTACTGCCTACTTATAATCAATGTATATCTGTATTCAAAAAAATTTGAATAAAATTATTAACGTAAAATATATACTTTCAAAAAATTCTCTTCTTTTTAGTTAATAATTGATATTCATATATCTATATTGTCATACATAATCTTTAATTAATATTTGTGCAGTAGTGTTAAACAACTATTTGCATAAATAATATGTCATTTTAAACTAAATAAATAGGTTTAAAGTAATTATTAAAAACTTAATTTTTTTTATGAAATTACCTTAGAAATTTCTATCTTTTTAAAATAACTATTTTTATATCCTAGAAATTAAGTTTGTCCTAAATTGATTCTTTCGTTCTTGTTGAATAGAACTCTTTTACATCATATTATTTTCTTTTCACGTCTTCAACCCTTTATTAAACCTTTAATTTAAAAAATGAGATTCTATAACATTAAAACATTAGCACAAAAGAACATAATTAACCCAATTTAATTATTATAACAAAAACTTCTAATTTTTTTTAAATATTCAAATATTTTTGAACATAAAAATTAATTCTTCAAGATATTAATATATCTACTTCTAAAATTGTTATTCATTACAAACAATCAATGCAACTAAAAGTACAATCAACAATGTACAGCTCATATCACATTTTTACAAGCTTCTGTGCATATTTCATATAGATATTTTACATAAATGTTCTCGTGGAATACATCACGAGATGAACATAATTTGCAAACGCTCATCTAACTTCAATTTTTCTGTATTCATTCTGTATTTTTTCATACCGTATCCCTTTTATTATTTTCTCATTTCTATCTTACTTCAATTTCTTATCATCAGTTCCATATGATGAACTCTTACTTATTTTGGACATTCCGATCATTCTTTGCAAAAGTAAGTAAACTGAAACGGTGAAATTAGAAGTATTAATATTTAAACAATATATAGAATAAACATAAAACTGTGTATCATATTAAAATACCTACTTAAGAAGATACTACTTGCTCCTATCGAGAAATAAATTATCGATCCAGACAAGAGAATAATAATCAAATAATAAAAAATTGGTGCGTTCACTACCACTGCCCAGAAAATTATATTAACGAGTGAATGATATCTTCTTTTTAATGTAATCTTCTCTAATTTGGGTACGCGACTAAGTTCAAAGAAATCACCTGTTTGTTCAAAACTTTCTGCCATACGATCCTAAAGAGGAAAAGAAAAAAGAAGAAAAACAGAAGTAAGAATAATTTCATAGCTAATTTCATTAATTTGAAATAAAATCATACTTTTTTCTCATAATGTTTATGTAACCATTCTTCAGCACCTTTCTCGTCTTCTGGCACTTCTTCTAATGGTATCCTGAAAATACATATGTACGCAGTGATTCGTTTTCCCTGCAGCAAGTTTGTTAACGTTGGTTTTACAGGATCATCTGACTTAAATTGCAGTTGCATGTCATAAATGTCAGAAATTTTGCCCCGCATATGCGGTAAGCTTGCTACAAAGCCCTTCGTTCGTGGTGTTAAATGATAATTTAATACTGGAAGATTTGCTTTCTGGGCAAATTTTTGACTGGCTTCTAGCTTTTCTGCTGTAAATCGTGTTCCCTCGGCACATAAAAGCAACTGCATAAAGTAAAACAAACAACCTTAAGGATGAGTTTAAGATATATTGAAAATCACAGTAAAAATATAAATAAAAAATTGAAGATCAAACGATTGAAATTGAATATCAAAAGAAAAATTCTTACCGATATACTATCTGGGTAATTTACAAGCTCTTTAATTTGAAAGGTGATTACTTCTTTATCTTTTTCCCAATTTCTTTCCATAAATATACATTCAGCAAATCTCCATGCCCACCCTAATATTGGAACATACTGTAGTGATTTTTTTACATATGCTTTGCAATTCTGAAATATGCAAAGTTTCACAATATTAGAAGGTAATTGAGTTACTTTCAATTTATCTTTTATGTAGAATTTTAAAACCAACACCAAGTACTCCAGTACGTTCACATATGATCCATCCGCAAAGCCAATCTATTTCATATCTGTGGTTCATTAATATATATTTATGGTTTTTTCTAAATTTTTCCACGTCATCCATATTCATATAAAGTACAATATCTAATCCAGACCACCATTCTGGTACAAATACTAACTCTGGAAATGTAATTTGAATCATGCGGGATAAGAAAAGACATTTTCTTCCTATTTAATTTCTATATCAGAAAAGAATTATATTCAAGAATTAAAATATATTAACATTCAGATTAACTAGCCACTGAAGAAACTAGTTACAAAAAATAATATATTTAATAAAATTAATAAAACTAAGATAAGAATTTAAAAATTTATATAAAGCAAAAATATCTCAAAATTTCATAATTAAAATAACTTACGACTATATAAGGAATAGCAGAGATAGTAGTTAATTTTGCGATAAAGATATGTGGAGAAAGGTCTAAGACCAAAGTACAAAAGACACTGGAAAAAATTGATGATCAGGCCTGATGTAAGAAAAGTTATACCAAATATAACATAAATCACATTAGATTGCTTCAATACTGATAACAATCCCATCTTTCACAATTTTTTTTACATGTGTTCAGTAATGATAAAACGTACATATATATCTCTTGAAGATTTTTAATTTTAATATCTGTAAAAAAGTTAAACATGTTGAATACACATTGATAATAATTCAGTTTTAATTAATGAGATAAAATAGGACATTTCAAGTTTGTCAATCTTTAATCATAATTGAACTTTCAACCAGAGGTTTCTATATCATCATGTATATCTAAATATATATATGTATACATATATTAAATTTTCATACAATTCTTGGAACACAGATATCCATATATGGGAGATCTCTATTCCACATGTATTTAAATACATGAACATACGACTATTAATGCTATTAATAACAGTTTTAATATAGCAGTCACAGTTTTGAGTGTGTATTAAGAAAATGTTAATAATAAGCTAAATGAGACATTAGCGATAATAATCACTTAAAAGAATCGAAGGCTAATCTTAATTAAGGTTTCAGACACATAAGTTTCAAATTTCGCAATTACACCTGTCATTTCATTGATGATGATTTTTTCTACAAAAGTGTATTATTATAAACTGCACTAGTTTTACAATATTTAGAAAAGATTCTATCCTTCTCCAATAATTCCTTGCAACTTCCAAATTTTGTGCCACAACATCAATCCAATATGTAAGTGATATAACTAGACTGTGGATGCGCAGTTTTATATGTTGACATACGTAAAATATATGCTAAATTTATTTATCATTTTACAATATAATACAATAATAAAAGGGTACAATATAACATATAACATACATACAATGTAATATAAGCATATGATATGCAGGAGTATATAGTTCAATATAGTTGCTTATTATTTATTGCAATTTACATTACAACATGTAATAATGATGTTTTCCATATTTTCAATTGTTAGTTGATGTTTTTTATTGGGCAAAATTCGTTTATGGACAGAATACGTTCTTTCAACATTACAGGATATGATAGGTGCATATTTAAATTTTTCTTTCTAATATTGTGTTTCTATTTTCATTTATGAACCATTTAAGATTTTTCTCAGTCTAGATAGTATTTTGAATCCTGGATCTTTTTGGAGGATATAGCTACATTTTACTCTAACATTTTACTATGCAGGCAATAGATAGGTACATGATCTATTTTTCCGGTCAAATCTCCAACCAATTTCATCGATTCATTTAATAATAATAATAATAATAATAATAATAATAATAATAATACGTTTGTTCCCAATTTTGTTATGGTAATACGAAAGAGTGCAGAAATTAATTTCAATAAACGCTAATTCTTCAGAAAGATTTTCATCCTTTAAAATCTCTTGGGCTGATTTAGTACACGCTACGCTTTTTTCTTTAAGATTTTCATTAAGATTCAACAATCTTGAAATAAACGAGAATTTAAGTATCATGTACAGAATTAATGATTCAATTAATTTTAATGAACTACATGCATTACTAAATACACTTACCTCTTTAATAATATGCACATATCATGCGTAAAATATCGCTGCCTTTAACTATGTCCCCCATTGTATTAGAATAGGTTCAGATGGTAATGGAACATTTGGTAATCTTTTTCTGTAAGTTTCAAAGCTGTGTGAAACTTTTAAATATACTTGAATAAAAAAAAAACAAATAAATTTATTGACCAAAGGGAAGTGTAGCATCACTTTCTCCGTTATTCTGCGCAAGCCACGTTAGAACTAACATGTTAGTAACAGTTAACAACAAAATAATATTAAACCTCTCCCACAATATTTTTATTGCAGAATTCACAGATCGTGCAACAGTGACCTGATTTACTGTGTTCAATTCTTTGCAAGCAAATGAGTGAGGCATTGAAGCTGTTATTATTATCTTTTTCACATAATGTACTAACTGATCATGTTTGCTATATAAGGACTAACTTTATCTGTCATTTCATCAACTGAAATGCAAATAATGTTTTTCCTACCGATATATCATCTTGTACACTTCGTATAATTTGTTTTATAGCAATGTTGTAAGTAATTTTTCCTTAGTATTAACTCGTTAGGAATATTTTGATTTGTACAGTTTTCCAAAAAAATTTACAAATAAAACTTTGTCTAAACAACACCATGGAACATTGATAGCCACTATTGCTTTCCATAAATCAATATAAATAAACTTATTCTTCCTTGCCATAACCATTATATCGAATGTTGCCATACAAATCTTCCAATTTTGCTTCAGCATTTCTTCTGTGCATAGCAGTATTGGTATGTTGTTTTAACTAAAATTTTCGTTCACATAAAATCTAAATCACAAGACTAATAAAAAGAAAGAAAAAAGAAAAAAAAAAAGGAATGATATTAGATATTTAAAGCCATTGATTTTAAATCATATTTATAATATAATAATATTATTGTTCTGTTTATAATAGCATTATTGTTATGTTTATCATTTGATCACATACTTCTTTATTGCACGACTCACAAGCAATTGTATATCACCATTGATAATCGAACCTATATCTGCAATTTCAAATACCTCCGTTATTATCATTACATATTTTTGCTTGTTTTCAGCATTGCATGGTTAATGGAACACCGATGATATTTGTATTTTGCTAATATTACAATGCGATTGACTGCGATATTAAACTTTGTAGATAACTTGTTATCATTTATATCGCTCATGATTAGTCAGAACATTGCAACAAGTGATTTTTATAAACCACTCGTATGATATCATGAGACAATATTATGGATGAAGTAGAGATACAATATAGATCTGTTGTTAATACCAAATATAATAAGCGTATGCAGTGAGAAAGTAGAACATATACAATATGCAATTTGTACAAAATAACGAATATTTTTTTATAACCCTCTAATAGCAAAACATATTTCTATCTTGGTTCAATATCTTTTCCTATTTTCTATAAAAATATGCACTTACATAAACATCCACAATCTAGATACAACATTAGGAAAACAGAATTTCTATCATATAAAACAGCATTGAATTAAAGTTGTTTCCAACATATTCAGCTGTTCTTGTTTACACTTGGATATTTGTTTTTCAATGTTTGAATATACGTTTCAATATAAAATGATTAATTGTTTTATAGCACCGAAGTTGCTGAACATCCTCATTTCAAGCTTTTCTTCATCTTTTTTCTAACCATGGTTTTCAAAACATAGTTTCACAAGTAGCCGTTTCTTTATTACTTCTCTCTTATAAACTTTATAATTTGGCACTCATAATTAGTATCTAATAATATATTGCGTGTGCTGTGATTTATAGACTGCAAATTATAAATATATTTTGGGTATCTACTCGATTATGATGTGATTATATCCTTCATTACCCATATAATAAATAGCTTCATCTTCATCAAGTTTTGGATGCTGTATCATCCAACTTCTATGTTTCAACATTTAAAACATATATGTATGTAATTGAAAAAATATATTTACTCTATCAAAATTATACCAATAACGTAGTTCAATTTATATGAATGAATATTATCTCTTTATTATGAACTTCTTCATAATAATGAAACACATCTAGAAAATAAACAATCACAACACGATAATTATTACCCATAATGTCAAAGATCTATGTATGTCATTGGTCAGTGTCAATATACTAGACACGTATACGTGTACATACAGAATTATGCAGAAAATATGAATCTTTATATGTACACAGAAATCAAAATGCATTGTATCATTCGTATATTAGGAATATGAATTTTCTGTTTCTCTTGATACACGTTATACGTGTCCCGTGTACACGTGTCACTTTATTATCCATTCAAAACTTTGACTTTCATTTCTAACCATACATACACACTTAAAACAAAAATTCGGAGACATATTTAAATAAATAAATGTTTTCAAAAGTGAAGCATAACACAACGATTAAAATTGTTAGAGAAACAATTCGATATTTTAAAATTTTATAAATATCAAAAATATAAGACACCTTTTGACTATGTATTAGTCGCGCACAATAGGATAAATGTTATCATGGAATTATATCGCTACTTGATTGTACACATTAATCATAGATAATTTCTAAACTTTATTTATATAATACAGAAGAGATTTCGCAAGAAATGAAATTCATTATTTTTCTTCACACTATTTATATGTAGCTGATTTCTTTCGAATGAGATCTATAACCTCATTCTTTGTTGACAGAAACACACATTGAAGACAATTATTATTGGCCAAAAAGTATGAAAATTTTTTAAAAATCATTTTCAAGAATGAAATAAATATTACAATGGCAATAATAAATAATGCATGCGAAGAAGGAACCGATCGTCACTTAGTTATGAAAAGGATGATAAGAAAACAATACAAACATTTAAATTCATATCGTAGAACGAAAAAAAAATTGTTAAAATTTAAATACAATTAATGAGAAAATATATTATATTAGAAAACGTTCTTAACTTTAGGAAAAGGAAAACAGAACGCTTGAAACAATTAACAAACTTTTACAATTCAACTCACCCAACTTAAATCATTTCTAAAATCTCGGGTCAAACATTTATCGCGTGCAAAGTGCTGGAAGACACTAACTTCTGATTAACTTCAACTTCTGTGTGCCTTTATTTACATGGTATTCACACACGCATAAAAAAAGAGATCAAAGAACACTGATTGGTTGAATAAAACATCAGTTCTTAATCACTAACTGATGAATATCATTTCTGATGATCAGGTGATACTGTTGTTCAATAAAAAGAATTATGTAAGAATATATTCCATATTTGGTGTTTATCTAAGAATTTATTTTACGTAGGTTGGTGTC
>CM026165.1:71113-137812 GCA_014825975.1 Bombus haemorrhoidalis
GTGTACATTAATATATGGAAATGCGAGTTGTATACATATTGTAGTAAAAGGAACATTTCTATGTACAGGCTATTTCACGCAGCTGGAGCAATCTATAATGTTAAAACGATGGAAAATAGGAAACAATTTCATTAGGAAAAATTATACACACGCGCCGCGTGATTCATCACTGGAAACCATTTAATTTTTTTAAATGAAATGTTTTTCTATTTGCTATCGTTTTAACGCTATGGCTTGTTCCAGTTGCATAGAACACTTTGTACACACACATATGTTACATAATATATTATCGTTATTGTTAAAAGTACATGGCTCCGAATGTAATTTATTTGCGAAACTACAAGAATGATAATATCTTTATTAGAGCTATTGTATAATATTATAATATGACAAAATATATTTATAAAAATTAATATCAGTAGGCATCAAATATTATACGGCTGTGTTTGATTGTCAAACTATAGAAAGGATAGAGAAATTCCTCTAAATTGATAAAGAAGTATTGATCGTGCTGAACTTTCAAAAAAATCAAAAATGGTACAAAATCGCAGAGTGTGGCATACAAATAGTAAACACCGATTTTCTCCGCGTACCGCGTCCTCTGAAATGGCCAACACGACATAAATTATACTTGACCGATTGACTTTGAAAGCATACATTACCAAACGTATCACATAAATTAGAATAATCAACGAATCGTTTGTTTCTTTTCTTTCTTTTCTTTCTTATCTGCGAAAGATTATCTCGCTGGACGACTAAGTGATTAAGCAACGCGTATCCAGTTCATAATTTATACAAAGCCGTTGATGAAACGGTATCATTTCCTGTTAACGTGTCAATTAATATCTTCGATTAAAAAAGCTTTAAGAAATACCACTCCACATCGAAATTTACTGTAAAATGTGGAAAATACTAATAATATGGCGTACACGGAATATTTTGATAAAATTGAAAAGATTCAATTGAGAACTTTTTTCTTAATATCTGAAAATATAATGAGATCATACATTATAGAGCATTCACTTCCCCAACGAACACAATAACTTAATATTATACACTATATATAAACTTAATATTTATTAAGATATGATACACGAGCCACGGTAAAGAGATCGAGAACTATTCGTTGGTGATATTTAACGAGCCGATATAAATAATATTTGTTGTAGCTTAAACCGTTTCTTTTCAGCATACAACTTAATATCAACGAGATCAATTTCAACTTAATATCAAGAGTTAAATATTACAAATATAGAAAAGTTACCTGCAGCTTATAGTAATACAATCGATAGTGTTTTATCAGGAATGAATTATTAATTAAAAAGAATTGTTATATGTATAGGTCCCCTTGCCCTGATTCAAATAATGTTTTATTCGATGAATTTGCGTTGAACACACGAAAATTAGGCTTACTTTTACGCCTTTCCCGCCTTTTAAATTCCTACTTGCCACACCGTCCGCATCAAATATATGAACAGTGTATTTGCATGTTTTATTCATCTACAAATAATTTTAACACTAAACTTACCACCACCAGTGAAATTAACCGTGTTCAAACTTTCGTGTACAATTTCCTACATATAACGTTACCACATCGCTTCCAATCATCCATCGCGACCAATCAATTTGATCGATCGAAAAATTTATGATATTTACTTACTTAATTATCTTCAGGCCGCGGAGTTGAATGACACAGTGTATAATTTTATAATTCGTAGGGTGAGCAAGGGAGGGAGGGAGGGAGAGAGAGGGGGAGAGAGAAAGAGAACATCACAGTATAAAAGTTCTAAAGCATTTCCTTTGCGTTATAAGTTATAAGCGCAAATTTGAAAAAAAGAAGAAGTAAATCCGCAGTATTTTGATCTAAATTTTCTGTTTCATATTTAGTAAATTATTCCATGGCGAATATTTATCCTAAAAATGTCCACGCATTGAAAAATTATGAAATCATTAGGAAAAGGTAGATAACATGGACGAGAAGTGTTTGGATATTGATGAACAGAATCTTTCTGAAATTGAAAATAAAATGGAAAAAGATGATGGCCTATTTGACATATTCAACGAATTAGTTCCCAGACACGGATAATGAATAGAAGAATATCTTGAATAAATGTAAAGGACAAAAGGGAAGGAGATTAATACTGAGATACGAAAGTGAGTGTGATATAGGGGACCAACGCGTCGAAACTGCTGCTGATGGGACAGTTTGATAAGAGATGAGAGAAGGTGGTTCCAAACCCGGAAGAGCACCAATTCACATAATGTATGTAGGGAATTATCAGGCCCGACAGGGTATGCTAAACGAAATGTTATGAAAGTAAAAGCAAAGATTGCATTTTTCCTGATCATAGACTACCATATAATGGAAAAAATACGTGCACAGTACGTGCACAGAAGCAGGAGCATTTAGCTGGGGGGCTAATTATTTTCTTTTTTTCTTTTTTTTAACTATAATTAAATGCATTTGTTGCTCTGCTGTATATTCACGGGGCGTGTAAGGCAAAAGATTTAGGCATCTCAGATTTATGGAATGGCCGTGAACAGAAAGTGAAGTTTACACAATAGCTTAAGAAATATAAATGCAAATAACTGGCCACAATTAACTCGAGCCGTGGCGAACAACGCAATAATCATTGCTTTTTCAACAATTGGCAACAGTTATTCACGCATACGCTGCTACGAATTCACAATTATTGGTAGAATTCACTGTAGTGGTATCGATAGCCTCTTGTGAATACCTTGCAAACCAAGGTCGACCGTCGAATATGTATGTATATACATGAAAAAAAAAAAAAAAAAAATCATCGAAATCGGAGAGAAAGTAGCTTCTTACAGATTCATATTATATATATATATATATATATATAATATATAAAATGTAATTCTTCTCTATTGCATAAATTAAACACAACATTTTGTCCAATTTATTATGTTGACAAAATCATCGCCACAAATATTCATATCGCCAAATTCTTCATCATGGTAGCATGACTTTCCTCCAATAAACCAATGCTTTACTGGATGTCAAGCCGCCTCCATCTATTATGAACTCTGCCTGTAATTGTGCGCCCGTGATAACGTATGCTAATTCGTATTGTTTGACGGCATTCCTGCAGCGGTTGGATACAGTGATAACCCAGCGCCAAAGTCCAAAATTGTTGCGTGTTTTATTTGCTAGGTTGCGAGATTTTTCTGATCGAGATTACGAAAATATAAGCTTGTATGGTAGAGTTTTTAGCGTTGCGCCGTGCGGTTCCTTTGATGACGAACGAATTCCGATAAAGAACGAGTGGAAGGGGAAGCAGGGATCGTGAAGAGGGATCCCTACAGTAGACATCACTGATGTAACATATACCTAACTCTTATCTTCTCCTTATAGTATTCCGAAATAACCGAAATATTAATATATAGATAATATATATAATAAATAAAAGATAAGAGATAGGTTTGAGTTAGGTCATGACATGTATAGCCACTGAATATATTAGACATATCATATTGGAAAATCTAACATTTATAGCATTTTCGGATCATAAACTTATTATATTTACTTTCTAATAAAAACTGGGAGAATGTTCGAAAGATAGTTCCGCTTTCTAGATTTTATTCCAAAATTGTCCATTAATATAAAGCACGTAAGAAATACTAGAAGTATTGCTCCTGTTGTAGTACATAGTACCATACGATTAGCGGAACCGATTATGACCCAACGTTAATAACATAGGCGTACGTTTATAACCTAGAATTGTCGATATTTCCGGTCAATATTCTGTGAAAGTAAGGCATGTGAACGATGGATGATCACGTATCTTGGAAGATGTTATTTTCTAGGTTTCTATGCCGCTGCACAGTTATGTTAAACGTAAATTTGACAAACGTCGCCAATTACGAACGGAAAGTCAATAAAGATCTAAGAAATTTGCCTGTTGCTGGCTACCTTGCGACGGCCGGATTAAAAAAAGCTAACTCAAATCCAATACATATATTGATGATAACATTTTAGATTGAATTATAACAGATATAGATGATTCTTATAGCCTCGCACATGCAATTGTGCACGAGGCTTGAAATATCTTCGATCCGTGAAATATCAAAGCTCGCCTAGCCCTCGTTTACTATCTGATAATACTATCTGATAATACCCATTATTATTGGAATTAAAATCGGAATTCTGTTAGAGTATTTATCAGATATTTATCGGCATTTCAATAGCGTTAAAATATTAGATCTTTATTCTCTACTATATTCTCTACTAACATATAAACGGCCGCAATAAATATGAACTTCAATTTATACTCAACGCCATCTATGTATAAATTAAGAACGAAATTTAAAATCTACTTGATCTCTGAATTATGATCGTTCATTGCAAAAATCTAAGAGAAAAGATTAAAGAAGAAAGATCAGCGATCTTATTAAAAATAGAATTTTCGATTCATTAAATTCATATATATTAGACAAACAGTAGTTCAAGCCAGTAGTTAATCCTGTAATACAAAATTTGCATTACATCGTAACACACAACATTTACGCTAACTTCTGTAGTTAGTACAGTTATTGGAAATATTTTCTGTTATAAAGATAAAAGTACATTTCGGCAAAATATAACTTTAATCTTTTAAATTAAAAGACAATTAGTAACAATTTTTTCCATTTAATATTGTTACTTTGCAGAATGTATGAAAAGCGTGGCTGGAATACAGCAAATATTTATTGAAATTGAATAAGTAAGCAATAATATATACGACACTAATCATTTCTAATGATTAAATAAACTACATATAGTATATTTTAGTTAATTTCGTCTAGAGAATTCTGTCTGCAATTAATTTTATCTAATTTTTCAATTTGCATTTCAGAAAGTGGTAGATGTATGGCATTGTAACTTGAAATTTAATCGAGCGATTACTTAGGAATGAGCAATAATTTCACTAGTAATGTATTGTAAACATTTTATTACTTGCCCTCTTGTTATATAACAAATGCTCTATAATTTTCACTCACATTATGTTGATAGCATTGAATTGTCTATTGGCCAATCAGCGATAGTCTTGACACGCCCCTCGAATATTCGTTTTCGGTGACTGAATGCAGGTCAGAGGGTAAACAATTTCAATAAATTTTTCATTGATTTTGTAGTTTTTATTGATTGATGGTCTGAGTGACTTTCGCCAAATACCTCAATCATTTAAAATGGTGAGTTTAATATTTTTAATCTATAATTGTAACATTGTATTATTTTATTAATAATGTCAACTAAAATCAGTAATAACACTTTTTAGAGATAGTGTTCGATATAGGAAAGTTTAACTTTATAAAATCTCCCATTCAGGATAAAATTTTTGAAAAGGTTTGTTATAAAAGATGTTTGTGTATTTTTGTGATAGTGATATTCTAAGAAAAATTTTTACCTAACCTAAAATGAGACAAACGTCAAAATGGCGCCACCCAGTGACATACATGGAAATTTTGGTTCTTCGGTCATTTTAAAAAAATTAAAAATATAAATTCACTTATATATGTTTTTTCTAATGTAGACAATTTTTTGTTAAACGATATAAATGCCGTCTTCTTTATGTAACTCATACTAATGAATTAATATTTATATCTCCTGGCATTTCTTTTCTGTCTTTTATTGAAATTAGCGAAAGTTAATATGTATCTTATCGCTTATTTATATGGAATTTCATGTGCCTTGCCGTCTGTTTATGCTAAATTTGAATTATATTAATTATACTAAATTATATTTACTACCATCACACTTACTACTACAATTTAATTATATTAAATACTAAGATGAAATTTGTATAAATTAGATTTATTCAAAATGACATTAAATTAAAAATATAGCATAGTTATATTAGACGTAACAGTTTTATTATAAATGTGTAAAATTCCATTTATTAAAAATATTATTAAACTTATAAATTCACTGGGTTACAGAATATTAAAAATTAAATCAAACTTAATTTTAATGTTAAAGACGGAACAGCAAATGGATTGTGCTTTGGATTTGATGAGAAGACTGCCGCCTCAGCAAATTGAGAAGAATTTGAGCGATTTAATAGATCTAGTGCCATCTCTTTGCGAAGATCTCTTATCCTCTGTTGATCAGCCCTTAAAAATTGCAAAAGATAAAGAATCTGGAAAAGATTATTTACTCTGTGACTATAATAGAGATGGAGATTCCTATAGGTAATTGTGAAAGTGTGCTTCACTCTATTCTGTTATTAATATTGTTACTATATTTAGTTTTGCTAATATTACATTAAGAATAAAAAAGATAATATTTTATGTTATAAAATTATGTTGCAGGTCCCCTTGGAGTAATACATACGATCCACCACTAGAAGATGGTTCAATGCCATCTGAAAGGCTTAGAAAATTAGAGATAGATGCAAATCATGCATTTGATCAATACAGAGAACTTTACTTTGAAGGTGGAGTTTCTTCTGTCTATCTGTGGGACTTGGATCATGGTTTTGCAGCAGTAATATTGATTAAAAAAGCAGGTGATGGTTCAAAGAAAATTAAAGGTTGTTGGGATTCAATTCATGTAGTGGAAGTTCAAGAAAAATCCAGCGGAAGGATTGCACATTATAAATTAACTTCCACTGCAATGCTTTGGTTACAAACTAATAAACATGGCTCTGGAACAATGAATCTTGGTGGAAGTCTTACAAGACAGGTTTGTCTCTAATTAATTTCTAATTATAATTAAAAAAAAAAAAAAAAACAAAAAAGGAAGACATCTTTATATATGTATCAATTATTTTCTGTACGACATTCAACGAGTATATCGCAATTATATGAAGTTATTTCCTAACACATTTTTCTTAGGTCGAACAGGATGCCCAAATAAGTGAGAGTTCTCCACATATTGCTAATATTGGTCGCATGGTTGAAGATATGGAAAATAAAATTCGAAATACCTTAAATGAAATTTATTTTGGAAAAACGAAAGATATTGTAAATGGTTTAAGGTCTGTTCAATCTTTAGCTGATCAACGACAACAAGCTGCCCTCAGGCAGGATCTCGCGGCCGCGTTGCAAAGGAGAAATGCCAATAATTGATCGTCTGAGGAAGATCAACTTTCCTTTGATTTTGAGGAGTGTCAATAAAAAAAAAAAAAAAAAGAAAAAAGAAAGAAAGAAAGAAATAAAAGAGAAATCGTAAATGATGAAATTAAGATTCGAATTGTTACAGTTACTGTGACGTGGAATTTTGGACAGTTTCCTGTGATAATGCAGGGTGCAACGGTAAAGATGAATTTTTCCTGAAGTATTAAAGAATAAATAATTGAATATCAATTATTAATTATGTCGAGATTTTGAATAAAATATTAAGAGACATTACGAGGGTGTCCGGGTTTACATATGCACGCACGCACGCACGCACGCACACGCACACACACACACACACACACACACACACACAGAGAATATGTTTAAAGGTATGTAACACTTTAAGTTAATGTTGTATTTAAGCCTCGAACTAATTGATTTACGATAATGCTAATAGAGTACATATTTATGTTTAAAGTTTTTCGTTTTTAAATACAACAAATATTTATACTTAGATTTTACCACTTTGTGCAATCCTTCTTGTATTGTTTACTACTCATTGAGATATATTTGTATTAAGCATTAATTTATAAAGCATTGTTACGATGTTCCTATACATTTTCATAGTCTTATGTATTGTTTATTAATTTTATAAATTGCTATATTTCTCGTTATATCCACCGGAATTTGATCTATGCAAACGTACGGAACTTTCATAATAATGTCATTTTACACATTTTTTAAATAAAATTATTCAGCATCTGGTTAGCGAACGATGTCTAATGTATATAGGCATAAGTTATAAAACATCTTTTATACTTGTATAGACGTATCTCATTTTTACAATGTATAAATTAAAAAAAAAAAAAAAAAAAAAAAAATAGTACATACAAGATACATTTTCGTTACTGTGTTACATATCTTTGACATATTTTTCATGTTTATGCGTGTGTGTATGCTGCGCTCGTGTAAATCCGAGTCAAATATACATTTATACGCGCGCGCGCGCGCGTGTGTGTGTGTGTGTGTGTGTGTGTGTGTGCGCGCGCGCGCGTGCATTTTGTATGTATACGTATATATACATATATAATGGCACTCGTAATGTTTTCTTAATCACTAATAATTATTAATAATACGAGATATAAGAGTATTAATGTTTGAAAATGTAGGAATATTAAAGAGAATATTTGCGAATAAACTTCTAACAAGTTGTTCACTAATTTCCTGCCTATGTACTCAATATTAGTAAATAAGTTTCAAATTGCGTTAAATTTAAATTTGGAAAAAATATTTTCATGATTGACTCATGATTTCCAAATAGCATAATTAAATCTTTAATCGATTCTAACAGATATTAATTAAACTTGACCAAAAATTTTATGCAAATTTTATGGAATACTTTTTGTAATTAAAAAAAAAAAAAAAAAAAAAAAAAAAAAACTGTTTATTTAATATAATTGAGTTTAATTTTTTATAATCACTAATATTCGTTAGTTCTTCCTGCATTGATATTTTGAATATGATATCAGTAGACTAATGAAGAGTAAAAAATTTTAGACAATATGAATGAAATTGAAAAGGACAAAATGATAAGAATTTCAATTTAGTTGTTTTCGATAGTTTTAATTAACTTAAATGATTGTAATATCATGTCAGTTAATAAAATAAAAAAATAGCAAAATCATTAAGACCCGAAGACTCAGTAACGTGCTATTATAAGAACAACAAAATATCATCGAAGGTTGACACAATAGCACCGACGGCTTTTTTTATCATTTATTTATCCATTTATCTTCCATTGATTTCCGCCGTATAAACAAATGCTCGTTGGTATCCATTTACTTATATACTTTACGTCTGTGTTTTTTGTTTCGAATTTCGTAATCGTGTACTTTCGTATATACTTGTATATTCTCATATACTTTACCACTGTGTGTATTTGTATATGTGTATTCGTGTGTATACGTTGTTTGCCTATATACGCCAATGCTGGTTATGTTATTTTTTTGAAAATATCTATATACCGTCCGTGTGTATTAAGGTTTTACATTAGTATTATGATTTAATACTTTGCACATTAATTTAATGCGTGTGCAATAGAATTAAAGAATAATATTTCAAGAATATATTTTTATAACTGAAGTAATTACATTTGACATATCGTTAATTATACCACTTGAACTGAGCTTTATTAATTGTTTAGATTCTATTTATTGCTACATAAATACTAGTAACTATTGACAAACTATATAATTGGTAATTTTAATTAAGTATAATTGAGATTTCTTTATACTAAAAATATTTTCAAAAACAATATTCTCGAAATATCATTTCACATCCGTGCTTATAGAGTAAATGATTGATTTTAATTTGTTTGGTGCCTGAAAATTATTTTTAGTACAAATTGTTAAGATTTAACGGAAAGACCAGCAGTGGTGTATAATTAATTAAACCGAATATCGAGAAGCAGAAAAAAACGATTTCCGTCTCTCGTGGTTGAAATACGACCGTGAGGCCGATTGATTCGTTTTTTCTTCTTTTTTCTTCAGTTTCTTTTTATCGATTAAATTCATTTATCTAGGTAGTCTTAATCTTAAATTAGTCTGCTTAGATTACAGTAGCTTAGTTGTTTCTTATCATTCATCTTTTATATTTTTTTTTTTTTTTTTTTTTTTTTTTTTTTTTTTTTTTTTTTTTTTTTTTTTTTTTTTTTTTTTTTTTTTTTTTTTTTTTTTTTTTTTTTTTTTTTTTTTTTTATAGCTTTTTATGTTTTCATAGATGGTATAGTCTGATTTGAAATCGAGCTTCTAATGTAACTTAGGCAGTTACATTTTAACTCAAACTTCAAGTCAGAAATCAAAATTGAGTGGTTAACTTAAAATTTCAGAATTCAAGTTTGAAGTTATATTTGAAATTACATGTACGGAGTCTGAAGTTCAAATTGAATTCCAAAATTTCGTGTTAGAGTTTAAGAGTTCAATATTCACCGTGTTTGAAGTTTCGATTCTAATCTCAGAATATCAAAGTTCTGAAAATTGTTAAATATAAAAACGGTCCTTCTACAATACGAGTTCTAAATAAAAACTACAACTTTTACAGGAAATTAATAAAGACCCATCAGATCTATGCAAATAATTAAGTTTTGCTATTTTGAATATGTTTCTGTAATTAAAAATGCAAAGTTATTATTTAAATTTCAAGCAAGAAATATAAGTTTCAGCCCTTTGTACGAGTTTGAAAAATACATTGTAGCGATTTTCATAAATTCGAAACTAGGAATATATTTTTTTCTTTTTAAAATCTAAAGAAATTTGGAATACAAATTTTAATCAAACAAGAAGTATAAAATTAAAAACTTTCAAGAATAAGTTACTGTCAGGTAAGGTTCTTAGACAAACAACAGATATTAAGCATTTCTAGTAAGACATCAATTTTTGTTAACAATGCTTCAGTAGCATAGAATACTAATAAAAATTAGACAGCATCATATTTATATAAAAAAAAGTTCGAAACTAAAACAAGATATTAATTTTAAATTAAGCTGGATGCTATAAAACATATAATTTTAATAAAAAAGATGTAATAATGAACTTTTGAATGAAGGAGAGAGAAAAAGACAATTCCAAACAAATATAGGATGTATTATAGAGGAATTAAAATTCTAATGTAATCGGAATTCTATATATTCCTATAGAATTGCAGTTTGAGTATAACAGAAAATTTTAAAAATCAGACTTGTAAAGGAATTGAAACTTCAATTAAAGTATACAGAGAAAAGGGGGTTGTTATAATGTAAGGAAACAAGATTTTTTAGATGATTAGAACTTTAGAAATATTGGACTTTCAATAAAATCGTAAGTTCGGATAAAATTATATATTACCGCTGAGAGATGTAATTGAAATTCCAATAGAGATAAAATTCTAATCATGTTCAAATTTTATAAATCACAAATCAAGGCAAAATAGTAGTCCTCTTTCAAAATTTCCCAATGTCAAAACTGCCTTTTAATCTCAACAGTTTAAGCCACCAAAACATTCATTCCTCCCAAGGTCTAAGCTGATACTGTTTCTTGGTTTATTCTCTTTTTATTTGTTTTTATTTTTTTTTTTTTTTGTTTTTGCAATTATTTCATTATTTGTAATCCTCTCCTCCCTCACACTTACACGCTCACGCACATTGTTTTTCTCTTCCTTTCAGTTTTTAAATTACATGTTCGCTTCTTTCCTTTCCCACGTTATTTCTTTCCCCTTCGTTTTATTCTTTTCCCAAGTGCCCCCACTCTCTTTTCCTCTCTATTTGTTGCTGGTAGTAGTTCTTATTTTAACCATTGATCATCTTGTATTGTATCTTAGGTTTCTCTTAATAATATATTAACTGTGTGTGTTTTGTTTATTTCTTTAATGTAATGGTGGAGTCTGGACTGAACACAATTATTTATCGATGGCAGTGTTAGTTTTAATGGCGATCACGACTTCTTCACCACATGCCTTCAGTACGGTGCACTGAAAAAAATAAAATATTATTTTTCTGCATCTTTCTGTCAATACAAATATATCGCAAAGAAAATATGTAGAAACTGAATGATATTGTTTATAATACAGGATAATTTTGCACATTAGTCAAGCAAACAGGAAACTTGGACAGAAATTTGTGCAAACTGCAAAATATAGATGATATAATAAAGAATAATAGGCATGAACTTTATTAATATTTAAATGAAATATTTTATAATTAATATTTATTTATCTTTTCTGTAATAGAACAATACTCACAAGAAGCTCTTTCCCAGCCTCATGATCAGCACGTAACTGAGTACCCAGTTCACCATCAGGAATTTTTAAATCTTCACGGAGTTCACCATTATCAGCCATCAGGCACAAGTAGCCATCGTCAGATATGTCTGCTAGCTGTAACGTAAAGACATACGATTTATTTATCTTTTTCCATAATCCTTCCCCTCCCTCCAGGTTAGGATTAGGAACTTCCAGTTACATTTCTCTTTGTTTTGCACTTGCGATCTAAATAGGAACATATATCTTATTTACGTAAGAGAAACTTGGCAAAGGAAATTGGTACTGCACAATTTAATTAAAAATAATGATTGATATTCTATATTTATAATTTCTTTCATAATTAGAAAATTTTTATGTTATTACAATGTTAATATCACAATATTATTATTGTTATACAATATTTTATCATTTTATAGAATTTGCCAATAAATGACTATTTTAATAAATAAACACTACAGAAATAATGATTTAATATAAATAATATGCGTGAGAAATATTATTCTAATGTAGAGTAATTTTATAAAATTACTCTTAAATAATTTACCTGATAATCTTCCCGCTTAACAAATGGCACATCCATATTGTGCGTAGATGGACAGATGTCCTCGTATTTTTTTGAAGTAAAAATGTCAATGCCTACAAGATGTACTTTGGCATGGCCATGTTTTCCTGTTTTAGAAGTTGACATTTCTACAATTTTGCACGGCCGAGATTTCAGCATGACAAACCCATTTTTACGCAGAGCTGAGCACTGCATCGGGTATGTTACAGAAGCACCAGAGTCTCCAGTCTCAAAGTGAGTATCCTCTATGTCTGCCATCCTTAGTTTCTGTTATTCTGAAATAATTTAAAACAGATTAAGAATTACATTCAAACATCAAACAAAACATAAATAAATAAAATAAAATCAAACAGAAAGAAAAAATTTAATTATAATAGTTACCTATGAAAGATTTAGAATGACATAGAAAGGATATACTATGTATGACATACTGATTTCTATTAATTTCATAAAATTCAGGCAGCACGTAGAAAACATTTCTACATATTTTATGTCTCAAAGATTTAATATATATGATATATAATTAACATTGGATTCTTGCATATGAGATATAAAATATTTTCACATATAACGTATACATTAGAAGAATAAATTATAAGAATTTAATATTGTTTTTTAATAAAAATGGTAAAGTTCAATATTATGTTTGTAAGGGGAATCGATAACCTAATTAATTTCTTTCTGGAAGGTATAGAACTGTTTTAAAAGTTACAATGTAATGTTAAGATATGACATTAAAATTTATAAGAAAACTAGGAAATTAGAACGCTTTCTAAACTGTTTTTTCTTTTTGTTTTCTCTCTCTCCCTCTCTCTCTCTCTTTTTTTAATTTTAACTTTAGCAAATAAAACATTCTGGTAACATTGTCAATATTATTGAATTTTATAATTATATTTAAAAGCATCATATCGTTAGAGCTTCATGACTATTATAATTCCTACAAAATCACCATATGGTATGTAACTTATCTCTAAAAATGAAATTCCTAGTGAGAAGTTAATAAAAATCATTTAAATTGTTATTTCAAATACAAATGAAACGTACAATGCATACACAAGTCGAATAGGAAAGCTGTTACAAAATATAATGCTATATGATGTAGTAATCTATTATATTTTGTAAAACGTTAGAAGTACATCAAAATTATTATACAAAAATGCAACACGAATATAAAAAACAAAACTATACCATCTTTCGCAATATGTTTTGAAATGTGATACTTCAAATGTGTGCTACAACTTTACTCTTTTAATATTAAAAAAGATATTGACACATTTAACATACAACTTGACTACATTTCAAATTATAAACAACAGATTCAGCAATGTATTACACAAAAGTTACTTAAAACCGTAATGAACATGTTTCATTGTACGGAACGAAATATTTGTAATTGTAAAAAAGCCGAATGTTTTCGAGATATTATAAATAATAGCAAAGGAAGAAAAAAAAGAAAAGAAAAGAAAAGAAAAAAAAAGAAAATGAGAAATAACAGTAACATTAAGTACGATATTCAATGCTTGAAAATGTTTGCAGAATAAACGTGAAACGCAAAAGGTATCGAAAAGCTACCGTGATAGTGAACAGAACGAGGAATGAACACGTTGTGCAAGCACAATCTAACCAAAGATTTCAACCCGGCTGACAGTTCTCCAGTTATTGAAACCTCTCTATGAAAAATGAAGCGGAAAGCCTCGCGAAAGTCAAATTACCTTCGGGGACGAGTTTACTACGGTTTTTTGACCGTTTTCCTTAAGAAGATGGCGCGAAAAGGATTGCGTGCGGTTCGTTGCCGAAATTGCCGACTCTCGGAGAACGTTCAAGAAATGACGGATACGTACTAGCCTCGGATACTGGCGTTCTTTGTTCTTGGGATTTTTCAGTAGCACGTTTTGCAAACTTGTTCGAGTGATCACAAGCCGACCAGCTAGACTCACCGTGAAAAAAGGAGAACAGACTGGAGATACTCACATGTGATCAAAATGGACACTCTAACCAGAAGAGTTGGCTGCGCTTGCGCGAACCGCTAATCGGCGACAGGGGGCCACTCGGATAGATCCACGGATTCCGGCTGGGAGTGTTTGTGGGGGTAGAGTTAGATGAGAAATATCATGCCAGTTGGAAATTTGTGGCGGCCCATCGACCAGCTTGGCTCATAGGCCACGGGCGGCGCCACCTTACGGACGACGAGAACGCCACAAAGCCGAGACGGCCGAGGAAACAAGCGTTAATCGCGCGGCTTCTGTTTTAGCGCACACTAACCACGGTCGTGGCAGCCGCAGGATGGTAGAATGTATTGCACACTTTGAATGATTTGGCATATAAAATGAAGGCTTTTTCAGGGCTATTAAATTTTCAAAGCTTAAAGGAACTGATAGGTGTTTCATTTTTATAAACGCGATAAATTTATATATTTAAGCTAGAATATACAGTTTGAAATAATATGTTGTACTGATTATTAAATTAAAAAGCATGTAGTACCGCTTAAAAACACAAGGTTGGTCCTCTCGATACATTAATAAGAAGATATTTAAATGTAATGTATTATACTAATGTCTCTGACATCAATAAAATTTGTGCGAAATTTGATAAAAATAGAATAAAATTTATTATAAAGTTTGCATTGCAACAAACAAATTACACTGAATGAATCCCTTTGATAAAAGCTGCAACTGACGTTATTGGTATATCTGGTAGAATACCATGTCCCAAATTCGCTATATATCGAGTTTTACCGAATTTTATTGCCATGTCTCGAGCACGATCGGCTATCTCTTGCTATAGAAAAAGGGATACCTTGATTAGTAGAAATATAATATAAGGAATAAAAAATTGGCTGTCTATTAAGTATCTTAAATATAATTTTCTGTATAAAATTATATAAACCTCAGAAGCGTATAATGCACATGGATCTAAATTTCCTTGCAAAGTAATTTCAGAACCAAATCTTTCTCTTGCTTCTATAGGATTAACATTCCAATCTAAACCCAATACTTCATATGTTTTAGACTTTGCCAACATTTCTAAGGAATTCATAGTTGCACCTTTGGGGAAAGCAATCTAAAATTTGTCATTCTTTAGGAATCTAAATTAAAATATCGTAGCATTTATTTTAACTTACCATTGGCACTTCAGGAATATTTTCCTCCTTCAATCGCTGTCTCACTTTGTCGCTAATCTCTTTCAAATATTTAAACGAAAACTTTTCAAATAACTCGTCATTAAGGAAATCACTATGACTTTCAAATACTTGCAGTAACTATAATAGGGATGTTACATTACGCTTCATTAATTAACATTGACATTATTTTATTTTATTTCCATATTTTTTTTATAGCATTGTAATATTTTTTTCAACAAAAAAAAAGGACAAGTCTATACCTGTGCTCCAGCTTTTACTTGCATTACAAGGTAATCAATTATGACATTCGTAATAAGTTGTAAGAGTTTGTGAGAGTCTTCTGAATACTTATATAACCATTGCCGTGCCTTTGTCATTGTTGAACTACCTCCACCTTGGATCATGTAGCTCATTAATGTCCACTAATAATTTACAAATATAAATACTGAAAGTGTTCGCTTTATAACATTTAGGAATCGATTTACTCACTGGTGCACCAGTAAAGCCAATTAATGGTACTTTTCCCTCTAATTTATGCCTTGTTAAAGTTATGGCGTCTCCTACATATTTTAAATCCCTTTCTACGTTCGGACGAACTAATCTAACTAAATCTGTTGGATCCTTCAAGGGTTTGGGTAAAATTGGTCCCTGTTTTTTTTTTTTTTTTTTTTTTTTTTTTTTTTTTTTTTTTTTTTTTTTTTTTTTTTTTTTTTTTTTTTTTTTTTTTTTTTTTTTTTTTTTTTTTTTTTTTTTTTTTTTTTTTTTTTTTTTTTTTTTTTTTTTTTTTTTTTTTTTTTTTTTTTTTTTTTTTTTTTTTTTTTNGCTTTTTAAAAATTTTTTTTTTCTTTTTTGTGTGTGTAAGATTATAAAAAATTTTAATATGAAAATTAATAATAGAAAAAGAACAAACCGTTCCAGGAACCATTTCAACAGTTAAACCCATCGCTTGTGGTAGAACTAATATGTCAGAGAAGATAATGCTAGCATCCAAGTCGAACCGTTTTATAGGCTGTAAAGTAACTTCGCAAGCTAAAGCTGGTGTTTCGCAAACAGAGAAAAAATCATGTTTTGATCTGATTTCTTGAAACTCTGGAAGATATCTCCCTGCTTGACGCATTATCCATATTGGAACACGTTCTGTGGATTCTCCTTTTGCAGCTTTTAAAATTAAGTCATTTTTTAATGGTGGAAATTCTGTTTGTGCCATTATTATCTGGAAAGGATTGATATTTAAAAAAGCTAATGTGAAATTTGGAATTAAAAAGTATATACAAACATACATATAATCTTAACTAGCATATTTTATACAAATTATAACGCATTGTTTTTATAGCATCTTTTCAGTGCTTTTACAATGTTATTTGCTATATTGTGCACTTACATAGTACAAAAATATAGAAATGTTGTATAAATAATAATCTAATCCCGTGTAAATTATAAAATTTGTTAGTTTCTCTTCAAAACTAATTTTCTTATTTATAAAGTATAAAATTATTAAAATGATTAAATAATATAATATTTAAACTTAAGCTTCTTACTAATGAATCCTTTTGCATAAAATACTTCCTCTGTTTTATTAAAATATATTATAAATAATAAGAAGATACAATGGTATGAATTGCACTTTTGCCATATCTGTATACGCATAGAATGAACGTTTCAACTAATAATAAGGAAAGCTTTGAGCATGTTTACTTCATCTACACGTACTTACGCTCTATGGTTAATTTAACCAATCGACATTTCTTTTCAAATTCTAGGGTAATAATTTTAGTTTTAACAAGTTTTCAAAATTTTTTACTATTATGTATCTAAAATTTAATATTATATTTAATATTATAATATTAAAATTTTATATATAAATTTTAGCGTTACATTCATCAGAGCTAAATGGATAGCAAAAATAAATTTTCTTTTATACATAGTTACATGCATAGTTTTATACATACAAGTTTTACTGTAAATTGTACTTATAGTCCTAATCTGTATTAACCAATTATGTTTACAGAAAATATTTTGAGAGCAAGAACGTGGCGCGCTGTACGCCGTATATGAGAAATTTGTTTTCTACCTCGACCTTGTGTCAGTTTCTCGTTTTGAATTGTAAAGTGAAGTAATTTATAAAAAGCGTTTGATTCTTTTGGTTACGCGTTTAATTTGCATATACGAAGGAGAACCGTAATAAACAAATAATAATTTGTATATTAATTTTAGGTGTTTTCAAAAATGGATTTTTTAGAATATACTGATGTAATTGCAGAAGTTAAAGGAGCTATGGTAAGTAATATATTACTTAAAGCTTGTAGCGAGTAACAATACTTTTCATTCTCTTTTTTACTTTCATCTTGTAGTCTCGTTGTGTCATTTCTTTGTTAATGTTTAAAGTTAGATTAATAAAAAAACATGCCTAGATGGAATCCACGTTTCTATTATATTTTATAATATAATTGCAAACAAATTGTACTCTATCTTATAAATATGGAGATTATTAATAAAACTGTTTGTATTAATTCATCAGTTACTTCCGATGGTACTATTTATGTTACGATGGTAATGAGATAAATAAAAATTTCTGCGTAATCGCACTTATATATGACTTTTTTTATGTACAGACTCCTGGGCGACTGAAGCTTACAGATCAACATTTGATTTTTAAAAATCAAAAGACAGGCAAAGTAGAACAAATCTCAGCATCGGATATGGAAATGGTGAATTATCAAAAATTCATTGGTACCTGGGGTCTTCGAATATTTCTCAAAAATGGAACTCTACATAGATTTCGTGGATTCAAGGAAGGCGTAAGTAACAATTTTTTTTTTTTAAGAGTAAGAGCCTTTTTCTAATCTTACATTTTGTAATAAAACAATATTTATTTTTAGGATCAAGAAAAAATAGCAAAATTCTTCCTACAAAACTATAAAAAAGATATGCTAGAGAAGGAACTTAGCCTAAAAGGTTGGAATTGGGGTACAGCTAGGTTTAATGGTTCTGTATTAAGTTTTGATGTTGGTCATCATACTGCTTTTGAAATTCCATTGTACGATGTGTCCCAATGTAACACTGGTAAGAATGAAGTCACGTTGGAATTTCATCAGGTAAATTATTGTTAATATAACGTTAGTATAACGCGCTTAACGTTAATAATGCTCCTTAATATTAAAATTTTCTACATATTTCAGAATGATGATGCTCCTGTGAGTTTAATGGAAATGAGATTTCATATCCCTATTAGTGACAGCGCAGATCAAGATCCGGTAGAAGCATTTCATCAGCAAGTTATGGAAAAAGCGTCTGTCATCAGTGTCAGTGGAGATGCTATTGCAATATTTAGGGAGATTCAGTGTCTTACACCACGGTATGTATATATGTTTAAGAAATATAATTTAAAAGATTCATATATTAATATAACTCCCTCTTCCAGTGGTCGTTACGATATAAAGATATTCCAATCATTTTTCCAATTACATGGTAAAACTTTTGATTACAAGATACCAATGTCAACTGTTTTAAGGCTATTTCTTTTACCGCATAAGGACAACAGGCAAATGTATTTTGTGGTAAGCATTTTGAAAATTATTTTTATTTTTTCTTGTTAATTATTTGTCTTATTATTATCGTTAATATCTTTCACTTAGGTCAGTTTAGATCCACCAATTAAACAGGGCCAGACCCGTTATCATTATTTAGTATTATTATTCAATCAAGAGGAAGAAACTTCAATTGAATTACCTTTTTCTGAGTATGTATCTATCTGTATTTTACTCGAGCACTGCTGGTAAAAATATGAACATGTTTATTATTCATATATTTATATCATATTTTATTATTGCAGGAAAGAATTAAAAGAAAAATATGAAGATAAATTACCAAAAGAATTATCTGGACCAACTTACGAAGTTTTAGGAAAAGTAATGAAAGTTATTATTAATAGAAAACTTACTGGACCTGGAAATTTCATTAGGTAAGTTTTTTGTAAACTGTGCAGCCGAAATATTTTAATATTATATGGTTATATTACATTTTCATTGTATGTTCGTATGTTTCTAATTTTCAGTCATTCTGGAACACTTGCAATCAGTTGTTCATTTAAAGCAGCTGCAGGTTATTTGTATCCTTTAGAAAGAGGTTTTATTTACGTTCATAAACCACCAATCCATATACGTTTTGAAGAAATTGCGTCAGTGAATTTCGCCCGTGGTGGCGGTTCTACAAGATCATTTGATTTTGAAATTGAATTGACTAGCGGTGTTGTTCATACATTCAGTAGTATAGAAAAGGAAGAGTATGGAAAACTTTTTGACTTTATTACTTCCAAAAAATTACGGGTTAAAAATAGAGGCAAGAGTGTAAGTATGAATTTTAATTATCGTAATTGTAATTATTTAATTAATTATATTGAGAAATTCTTTGTTTTTCGGAATAGGATAAATTGAATTATGACAATGATTTTGGAGATAGCGATCAAGAAGATGAGCCAGATGCGTATCTGGCAAGAGTTAAAGCAGAAGCGCAGGAAAGAGATGCAGAGGAAAATCAGGATTCTGAGGAAGAGTCCACCGATGAAGATTTCAATCCGAATCAGGTATGATTTTATTAAAATTTTCGACAAACATACAAATTTATATACCTTGTATGTATATCGTTTTAGGACGAGAGTGATGTGGCAGAAGAATATGACAGTAATCCAAATAGTTCAGAAAGTGAAAATGAATCAGATGCTTCAGGAAAAAGTCAAAAGAAAGAAAAGAAAGAAAAAAAAGAAAAGAAACCAAAGTCAGCTAAAACCGTGGTAAACATTTCACTTGTATTTTTCTAAAGTGTTCTTAAAATTTATAAAAATGAATTTGCAATCGTACCCGTTAGATAGTACACTAAGAATGGTTTATCAGTGTATGTATTGCCTTATTTAGTCAGAGAAGCCAAGAAAACCTAGAAAACAGAAGAAGGAAAAAGATGCAAATAAACCTAAGAGACCGCCAACTGCATTTATGATATGGTTAAATAGTGCTCGAGAAAGAATTAAAGCAGAAAATCCTGGAATTGCTGTTACAGAAATTGCAAAGAAAGGAGGTGAAATGTGGAGGGAACTAAAAGATAAATCTGTAAGACCAGAAAATTGTTTTAATTTCTTATATGTAATTCCATAATTATTTAATATATACCAATTGTAACAGGAATGGGAACAAAAAGCAGCAAAGGCAAAGAAAGAGTATGCTGCATCAATGAAAGAATATGAAGCTAGTGGCGGAGGTGGCGATAAGGAAAAGATATCAGAGAAGAAAGAGAAGGGAGAGAAGAAGAAGAAAGAGAGTAAAAAAGAATCTCCCAGTAAGCTTATGACCGGAACCAGTTTCAAAAGTAAGGAATATATTAGTGATGATGAAAGCAGTAGCGATGAAGATAATAAGGTATGCCAAGAATTAAAAATATAATTTATTAGGTATTTTATTAATATTATATTATGATAGTAGAAATATTATTTTAATTAAATATTTCTATAGAAGTCAGAAAAGAAGGCTTCGGACGAAGACAGCGACGGAGGTAAAGAAAAGAAAAGGGGAGATAAGCGGAGTGCGGTAATTTCATTGTATTAGTTGTGTTCTATTAAAAACATTTCCTAAGATATATTCTATTGCATATGATTTTATTGTAGGAGGATGACGACAAAAAGTTGAAGAAGAAAAGGAAAGAAGAATCCGAGGGTAGTGATGAAGAACCTATTGAAAGTACTCCACCGTCTAGCGAGGCGGAATCTAAAGACAGCGATTAATTATAATTTATATATTTTTTTAACAACCGCTTAATTTAATCTTTACAGTTTCTACAGAAATATCTTTAATATTGATGTATTTAGTATTCTTAAAATCATTAAAATATGTTCCATATTTGCCATTATTTTAGGTTATAATACAATATTGTACTAAACATTTATATTTGTACGGTTCTGATTTATTGAAATATTTCTAAATGTTTTTAAGATTATTTAAATTTAATAAATTTAAAAACAGCTATAAGATATAATATTACTACGTATATGGCTTTATTAATGAAGACAATTCATAATTACAATTTGTAATAAATATGGTGATTTAGTGAATAATAAATTGATGTGAATAAATGAAGATTTTCTCCAAAAAATATTAAACAGCATGTACCTTTATAGTCCACATTTTTGATAAAAATATTATGATTTTCGTAATACGATTTTATTAACCAAAAGATCTATCGCTTGGTATAATAAATTAGTATAATACATGTATAAATGTATTTTGTATCTATATACATGGAAATTCTAGGTTAGGATTAGTCGAAGCATAGTCAAAGAAATATTGAAGGGAAAATTAGAAGGAAATGTTAATTTCCAAATCATAGCTTCAACCAAACATTATAAATAAATTTACAACGTATCTAATTAAAAATAAAGGGCATTTACGTGTAAATCTAATATTTCATGAAAATGGATATCAGAGAAAGTACAGGATTTTACGACTTATGTGTGAATGTGCCAGAAAATGAAACACAAATTTTATATCCTATTTTATCAAAATTATGTGAATATGGATTCAAAACGGTAGCAATAAATACTAATATAGATGAAAGTGTGCTCGGAACAGAGAAAAAAAGGAAAAAAAAGGGTGGTGATAGTGAAACATCACAGGGTATTGTTCTTGAAACAGTCGACGTTGGAAGTATAAAAAAAGAATTTGACGGAAGATTAAGAATTTTTAGTCGAATTACTTTCTTTTGTTCTGATTTTGCAAAGACGCATATAGTGAATCATTGTTCCAGTTTAAGAAAATTCGATCTATATGCTTTTGCTCCAAAAACACAAAGTGCTTTACAATTTGCATGTACTCAATTAAATGCAGACATAATTACATTAAGGTCGAATTCTACATCATTTAAGCTTAATAAAAAACTATATGATCAAGCAATTGAAAGAGGAATACATTTTGAAATACAATATGTAGATCTATTAAATGTTGAATCCAGAAAAAATACTATCCATTATTCTCATCTGTTTCATACATACGGAAAGAGTAAGGTATAGAAATATTTATACGTAAATGAAAGTGACAGTTTTCTAACACTACATTATTCGTATATTACAAAACAGCACTAATATAAATATTAATTTATATTAATGCCTATAGATAATAATGTTATTAAATATTGAAAGATTTATTGGCAAACGTACAAAGGATTTTTCTTTAAAATCCAAACATCCTAAATAACAAACAAATTTCTAATTAACTATCTTGTTTATTTAGAATGTAATATTATCCAGTGGTGTCAGTGATATAAAGACAATACGAAGCCCTTATGATCTTATAAATTTGGCATGTTTATTGGGTTTGAATGAAGTTCAAGCAAAAGGTTCAATATTACATCAATGTAAAAGACTTCTGTTAAGAGCAGGTGATGTATTATTGCATTTAAAAGTGCAAATTTCCATAAAAATGGAAATAATATAATATAATTATTATGTTAATTGTCCTTTCCTTTAGAAAGAAGACGCAGAGGGAAAGCTGCTTTTATTATTGATGATTGTACAGAAAGAACAAGTATCACTGATGGAGACTCAAAATTTCTAAAAAAATTGAAAGTATAAGTTGAATTATAAATAAAAGATGTTTTCAAACGGTCAATCAAAAATATGATAAAAAAATAAATGTTACTTTTTACTTTAAATTTACTTACATTGAAGTAATAGAATTCTTATCTTAATATATAGGATATAGATATAATAGAAATTAACAATGATAAAAATTTGATCTTTTTAAACATGTTAAATAAAATATTTTTGAATATAAAATTCCATATATCTCTTTATTTAATATATTTAAAATAGAACTAATTTTTACTTTTTGTAGAGAAATATATATTTTCCATTAAGAAGAAAGCAATAAAGCACGTACGGAAAAAGGTAATTACTTAAAAAATACTTTATATATGTTCGACAATTCCTTAAATAATATTTTAGGCTTAAATGATTTCTTTTCCTTTTTTTTTTTTTTCCTTTTTTTTCTTTCTTTTTCTTTCATACCTTATAGAAAAGAGCAATTGCTTTTGAGGAAAACATTTTTTCCTTTTTTCATGTCAATCACTTACAAATTACAATTTTTATGGATTTTACCTTATATACAATTGTTCTACAAATCGTCGTCGATTAAAAATTTTATATTAATATATCTATACTAAAAAATATATAAGATATATACATAACATATGCTTTATACTGTAAGTAACTTCCCAGAACACCAAGGACATGGATGAAAATTCGGTTCAAACATACAGGAATCTTTACAATCTTTTATCTCTGTCAGAACATCTAGGAGTTCCGAAACACTTCTATTTTCTACTCGTGGATCTATTACCTCCTCTTCTCTTTTAATAGTTACAGAATCGCTAGAACCCGTTGCTGAAAAATAATTTGTTTCGTTAAATTTCGACTAATTAATAATGGTTTTGTGTCTGTGTGTGCGTGCGCGCGCGCGCGCGTCTTAAGTTGCAGTACATTAGTTAATCTCTTTTGATTAATACAATATCACTTCTATTATGTAAATAAATTTCAAGTAAGACAACTGAAACAGAATATTACATTGTAAGTACCTGTTTCAATTTGACGTTCTGTTCCATTGGAACGTATGTATTCCTTGCTAAGAAAGTCACTAACCAAAACTTTCAATTTATGTAATTGCTCTTGTTGCTGATTTCTTTGTTCAAGTAATTGTCGAAATACCTGTTCTCTTTCTATTGCTCTGCTCTGTAGAACAGCTCTTTGTTTTTGATACAATGTTATATATTCCCCTAAAAATAAAAAGGGGAGATAATTCTATGAATATAAAGATAAAGTTAGAGTGTAAATAATTATTTAAAAACCGTCTATTCGTACCTATTGTCTCTGTTTCACTTTGAAGCTGTAAAACGAGATGTTCAAGCTTCTGTTTCTCTTCTGTAAGCTCTGCGACTCGTTCCATTGTTTCTTTAAATCTTTGTTCAAGCTTTTTTACAGGTTCAGATATTATAACATCATTTTCGTTTGAGCTTTCTGCGTGTACTTTTTCTTCCGATTTTGATACATTATTATTAACATTCATAGAACGTGAATCAACTTCGGAGATGGAACTGGCCACATTTTTTTCTTTCAATTTCTCCATAAGTGTTTGCTTCTCCTTCTCTAATCTTTCTATAGTAATCTGAAGCAGGAACAGAGCAGGGAAAATGTTTAACATCAATGCACGAAATCTTTTAATATAATTAAACAAATAATTACTATAGCATGTTGAAGTTCTCGTTGGAAAGTATCTGCATGATGCGATTGAGCTTGATAATGCTGTATTTGATCTGCTATTTGAGCATTTTGAAGTCTTTCTTTCTCAACCTCTTCAAGAATAGCTTCTTTTTCCCTTAATTTTTCTTTCAGCTGTCCCAACTCGCTTTCTACGTTATTTAATTGAACGTTTAACTTTCTTCCTATAGAACGCTCTGCTTGAAGTTGTTCGGTCAAATCCAATTTAGCATTACTCTTAAAATTGTATGAAAAAATTTATATAGTTCGTTTACTCTTATTTACCGCAACATTAATATGTTTCACCAATATTCAATGTTACGCTTACCAAAGAAACAAACGCATTTTCCATATCAGTCAGTTGCTCTTTTAATTGTCGATTTTGATGAACTGCTCTCGATGCCCCTAACTGTTCACTTTCGAGAGCACTGACTAGTTTTGTTACTTCTGCTCCTTGATTATTTGCATCTCGTAAATCATTTAGATTTTTTGTCAACATTTCAATTTGTGAATCCTAAATATATGGAAGAAAATTTTAATTAATCGATAAATTGATGTAATCTTGAATAATTTTTATTTACATTCTATAGTAGAAATTAATACAAAAATGCTACCTTCTCAGATAATACAATGTGAAGCCTTTCCTGTTCCAATGTAAGTTCATCTATATTTTTCAGCAGATTATCTGTTTCATCTTTACGATCTTGTAAAGATGATAAATTCCCTGCTTTTTCTATTTCTTGTTGTAATTGTTGCTCAAGCTCTGAAATTCTTTGTATACAACTTTGTTCTCTACGTTGTAAATCCTCTATACCACATCTTTGCGTTTTTATCTATGAATGACGTTTAATTTTTGAAAAATTTATCATATCTCGTTGCGCGTTCAAATTTCATTACAGAGAATATAAAAATACCTCTTCTAATAATTTTGCCTGCTGGGTATCCAATTGTTTAACATAATTCTGGTACTGTTTATTGGCTTCATCCTTTTCAACACTAACAATTTTCAGAGCTTCCTTAGTTTGTGCTAATTCTTGCTCCAAAAGAATTACTGCATGCTTCTCCTCTTCTGTTGTTGTAGCAACTTTCATCTAGAAAGGCAAAGAAGTACGTGAAAAATGTTTCACATACGGCTAACCAACGATAATGCACATGTATCACCTGTTGTATTCTAAGCTCGCTTAATGAAAGCAACGCTGTTTTTTCTTGAAGTTCTTGTTGAACAGCAATTAATTCTGTTTTCTTCAAATTCAGTTTTTGCTTTAATTCTGATGCTTCTAAACTCAAATCTTCTTTTTCTTTCTTCAATTCAAAAAATCTGTTATTAAGAGAATCATATTCACTTTGTAACTGATGAATGTTCCTCCTCAGTTCTTCATTATTATTTTTTACAGTATATACTTCTTTCTCTAATTCAGCTATGCGAATCTGTGAATTTTTTAATTTTCTTGTCATTTCTTCAGATTCCTCTAGAAAATATATTAATTTTTAGTTTATTAAAAAATTTATAATCACGTACGTACGCGCGCACGCCTGCCTAGAAGATCTCATTAATTAAAATAACAAACCTGAACTTTGTCTAATGCTCTGTTGAGCTTGACTAAGAGCAGCGGTAAGTTCTGCTTTTTCTGCTATTAGAATGCCAGTAGTCTGGGTATGGACCTGAAGTTGCTCTTTTAAAGGATCTATTTCTTGTGCCAATTCTACCTGAAATTCTGTTACTTTTCCATCTAATTTGGCTTCTAACTCTGAAATCCTGCTACGCTAATTAAATTATTAAAACAATTTTACTATTCTGAACTATTTCTGTTCTCAACGTTTAGATCTAGATACTATTTACATAATTTATACACATATATACACTTACAGCATTACTAAGCTCAATATGCAATTCATTAACAACTTTTTTCTGTTCTTCCATATAAGGGCTTAAAAATTGATTATGATACATCAAATCATTATCAAGGGATGTTTCTATATGTTCTGATTCATTTGTTAAAACATCTGCGACTGCAGAAGCCATCTCCAATAGATGTTCTTTTTGTACTTTTGGAAGATCATAAAAATCCACTTTACTCGCTACTTCTGATGTATTAATCTCTTGTACACTTTCTGCGTTGATAGTTGATTCTTCTGTAGAATAATGTACTTTATCATGATTTATGGTATTTTCTGAGGTTACCAATGAATTTGTGAATAGCGCTTCATCTTTTTGAAATTCTTGAACTATATCATTTTCCAGATTTCCTATTGTCGATGCATTAGTTAAACCTTCTAAATTGTATGATGTATCAGTTTCTGCGTTTTGATACTGCAAAATTTAACAAATTAATTACAAAACTTCTTGCATCTTACAACAATTAAAATATAATAAAGATTACAAGGTGAAATGTAATTGCAGTAACATGCACATGGATTTAAATAAAAGGATATCATAATTATTATAATATATAAATTTATTTCACCTGCGAGGGTAACGAATTGACAGAGTGACGTTTCTGTTTCACAGTATCATCTGGATTATTTTGCATTTTTCTTAATTGAAATTCCCTGAGCTAGCAAAAAAAAAGAAACAAAAGGAAGTTTTATAAAACACAAGTAATGATAATACCTTTTTATACTAATCTAACTTATGAAAGAAACCAACTTATGAAGTTATAAGGTTTTCCAAATCATTTATTTACGTTTTAAAGGGTAAATATTACGTAAAATTAAAATTCAATAAGCGTTTGACAACAAACATAACCTAAATATTTAAAGATAGAAAAATATAAGAGTATGAATAATTGAAATGTTGCTAGAACTTACTAAGTCCTATAAATATATGTATAAACCTTTTTATACGTAAATCGAATATTAAGAAAGATACTTATGTAGCTGTCAATGCTTCAAAACATTATACCTTTTTCTTAGCGGCCAGCAATTTTTCGCTTTTGCTTAAATTCATGTTGACATGTGACATGAAAACTAATAAGTGAAATCCTCGATTTTATCTTAACACAATTATTTACATCATCATAATTAAAAATATTGTATTACTTGCTACCAAGGTTACCTCATGCCTACCTAATCCACGAATATGAATCGTGTACTAATCGCTCTCTTATCCATTGACCTAATTATTTAGTTAGATGGCCAACAGTGATTGAATTATACAAATCGTTGGATTACGCTGCTTATCAACAATTTATTATAATAAAAAGGTAAATAATTTTTCCATATAAAATGTTTAAAATATTAAAATATTAAACAAATATTATTTTTAATGAAACAAAATTTACGACATATATTTATAGATTATATGCAATTGATATCAGATAATTTTATATTATGTATACTTGATAGCGAATACAATGTTTTATACATAAGAAATTGTTAATTTTAATGATTTCGATATTATGATAAGTTGCAAGAAAAGAAAAAAAAGAAAAAAAAAGAAAAGAATAATTTACGCGGAGGCGAAAAACCCTAGCTAGAAATTCGTTAAATTTCTTGCTGATGGTTGGACTGTGTTACGTACAACTGTGAATTGGTGCGATGAAAACGTAGAATTGCACTTGTATTAAGAATTTTCAGTTTATCTGCAAAAGTTTAAAGCAAAGGTGAATGTAAAATGTTACTCTTACTTTTCAGTTATTGTTACTTTTACACGTTACAAGTATTATATCAAATAATAAAATCATAAAATGTGAAAAATTTATTTAAAGTGAATACCATATTAAATTAACAGCAAAGAAGTTTGAATTTGGTTATTAAGCTTTTTATTACGAAGTTTAAATCTAGCTTCACACTTTTAGTTTTATATAATACTTTTTACAAATATTGGATAATTTACGAAATTATTTTATTAGAAAATGTGATACAATGAGTTGGATATTATTGGCATATGTACGTACGTACACACACGCGCGCGCGCGTGCGTAGGTACGTACGTACACACACACGCACGCGCGCGCAAAACATTGAGAAGCTTGTAAAAATTGAATGATATTTTACGTAATAAGATTAGAATATTGTGCTTAATAGAAATCTAATTTCCATAGAGAAACTAAAATGGGTGTACCTACGGCTAAAAATCCTGAGGCCATGGACGTTGAAATAATCTTTGAGGGTCAAAACGGTGACGGGGATGTTTGTGATAAAAAAGATGCTGATCTTCAAACGATATATGATATACGCGAGCATGCTCGTCAAATAGAGAAAGCTGTACAAAGCAAAGAACCACGTTTTATTTTAAGAGCTTTGCGTACACTGCCTAATACGCGCCGCAGATTAAACTCGAACGTCCTACGTGGAGTAATTCTAAGTTTTTATCCCAAACCGTGTGCTGAGCGCGATGCATTATTGTCATGGTTAGAAGACTCCGCTGAATTTGAAGAAACGCAGAAGCTTCGCATTTCTACCATAACTCCGCTACCTGAAATCGATACTTATATTCATTTACTAGTTCTCGTACGTTTAATTGATGCTGGAAAACACGAAGAAGCTGTTCAGTGCTCTGAGGCATTGTTGCAAAAAATTATTGCCCAAAATAGACGTACAATTGACCTGATTGCTGCCAAATGTTATTTCTATTATTCAAGGGCATATGAACTAATTGGGAGACTGGACAAAATTCGCGGAATATTGCACTTGAGATTGAGAACAGCAACGCTTAGAAATGACTTTGAAGGACAGGCTGTATTAATTAATTGTTTACTACGAAACTATTTACATTATAATTTGTACGATCAGGCAGATAAGCTTGTACTGAAATCAACTTTCCCGGAGTCTGCCAGCAATAACGAATGGGCTAGATTTTTATATTATTTGGGACGCATCAAAGCTGCTAGATTAGAATATTCCGCTGCGCATAAGTATTTAGTACAGGTAAGTCAATATTCTTCTTAATATATAAATCTCAAATCGAAATGTTATCAGGAGAAATAAAACTCGGAATAAAAATTGTGTAATTTAAAATTAATGTTTTATCTTTCCTACAGGCTCTTAGAAAAGCTCCGCAAAGTACTGCGGTAGGTTTCCGTCAAACAGTACAAAAACTGGCTGTAACTGTGGAACTTTTACTTGGAGATATTCCAGAGCGTCAAACTTTCAGACAAGCTGCTATGCGTCGTGCATTAGCTCCATATTTCCAACTGACTCAGGCTGTGCGTTTAGGAAATCTTCAACGTTTTGGGGAAGTTCTAGAAAACTTTGGCCCACAATTCAGGGCCGATCATACATTTACTTTGATCCTGAGATTGAGGCACAATGTTATTAAAACTGCAATTAGGTCAATTGGACTGTCCTATTCTAGAATTTCTCCCACAGATATTGCAAAGAAGCTTGGTTTGGATTCTAGCGTCGATGCTGAATTTATTGTTGCTAAAGCTATTAGAGATGGTGTAATTGAAGCTACCTTAGAACCAGAAAATGGATACATGCGTAGCAAAGAAACTACAGATATTTATTGTACTAAGGAACCATTACTCGCGTTTCATCAAAGAATTACTTTCTGTTTAGACTTACACAATCAAAGCGTTAAGGCTATGAGGTATCCTCCAAAATCCTATGGTAAAGATCTTGAATCGGCTGAAGAACGTAGAGAAAGAGAACAACAAGATTTAGAGCTTGCTAAGGAAATGGCAGAAGAGGATGACGACGGATTTCCTTAGATTGTTTATTTTTTCGATACATTTAATTAGTAAAATGATCCAATAAAATCATAAAAAACGCTTCATGTTACACTTTCTTATATCTAATATCAGGTACACGAAAATGTTGTTCTCATATTGCGAAATTGAGAACTTTCAATATACACACACAAAAATTTTGTAAAAGCGTTATACATTTTATAAGAGCAAGCAAGCAATGAAAGTAAGTTTCAAGAACACAAGATTGTAAATACATTTATTAATATTTCAAATTTAACGAGATCTACTTAATCTACTCCTTGTCATAATATCAATTATATATATTATACAATAAAATAAATACTAGATAATATCGGAGAGCCTTTGAAATATTTGAACTCCATAAATTATAATAAAATTCCGGACAGTTTGTATTTAGTAAATTTTTTGTAGTACATCATTCTATATAACCTTCTTCCCCTAATTTATTTACTCGGTAACTTTTCATGTAATTAGAATACAAACTGTATTAACTTCGAACTTCAATTACGCTTTTATTAACAACGTTTCAACAAATCGTCGTCATATTAAACGTCTGAGTTAATCGTAACTAGATATAAAAACGAATATCTAGGAATAGTATAAAAACATTTACACACGCTCAAACTCGCATAAATAATAAATTTTCAGGATACGTACGGGTATCCTGAAAATTTTTTGTTCTTAAAGAACATTATCCTCTTTACATTAATTTCACTTCAGTCCCTCCTTGGAGAACAATTTACAACAGAATTGTTTTATTATCTTCATAATATTTTCTTAGTAGAATGAATGTTAATAATTATACTTTCTCCAAAGTAAATGTAATATATTTGCGTTGGAGATCCTTTTAAGGATATATTTTTCTACGAGAGAAGAATTTTTGGAGAATATAAATTTGATATATAAAGGAAAAAAAAAGAGAGAGAGAGAGAGAGAGAGAGAGAGAGAGAGAGAGAGAAAGGGGAAAACGATGATCGTATTTCGGTATGTAGATATTTACATAATTAAATCTTCATAAATAAAACTGATTTATAACTAAATATTTGCAACGAATTATCCAATTATAGATACTATAATACAATCGCTATACGATATTTTTACTGTACAAGACTTCTTTCTTCCTCTCTGTGTTTTCCATTTGTGCAAATTTGATAATAAACCCATGAAAATATTTCGTAAGTTATGCATTGGTTAGTCGTGTTGTTAAATTATTTATCATATTGAAAAAGTAATCCATTAATACCAGTATTGAATTGCTCAAATATTGATTAAAAAATGTTGATAAGGATCTTTGGTCATTGGTTTCATGGAATACTGTTACTTTTCGGAGATCTTTCTGCATATTCTTTCTAATCGTCAGTCTGAAAAAACAGAATTTTCAATAAATTAAAATTAAACATTTAAACTCAATTTTCCAAAGTATCACAATATCACTATAAATTTAGATGCTTATGCTATTTGTGAAATAATCACTATTTACTTTATGCGCGGTAGTATATATTTGAAAGTGAGAAAGAACAATATAACGAGTAATCTTGCCTTGTCTCGCTCTAAGTATGTGATAAATCAATAAAGAAAGTAAAAATAGTTCTCTGTCCATTAATATTTGAACACCGTTTCCTCTAAGACTCATGTTTGGCGTTAGAAATTCACTTTCCCTATCATCCTCGACATTAACATCACGGTAACCATGATGTATTCTTCCAAAACATAAAAGATTCATATTTCTATGGATTCCTTTACAATCGTATTCTTCAAAACCATCACACTGACATGTATTCAATTTCGCAGCCTTTTCTTGCCTCGTTAAGATATTTATCGAATTTCTACATCTAAAATATTTGCCTTAAGAAGTCATTTGTGTATTACATAAATTATTTTGTAACTTCGTATCACATATTTTCTAGATTTTACTTATTTTCGTATTAAAAAAGACATATTTACCGTCTAGTACATTTTCGTCCTTGAAACATACTCTTGCAATATTTATTGTAATACGTAAGCGCAGTTTGGCAAAGAGCGTCTGCATTACAAATCCAAGTTGCTATTCTGCAGGACACCCTTGTCCTATTCATTGCCATTGTTACAGACGATCTACATATTTCTACTCTTTGTTTTGACTCAGAACATAATTCATCCTCACATTCACACTACAGTAACAAAAACAAGATATAAATATTCATTAAAAGATATTGTATCGTCCATATAAGCAAAGTACACAGAAACAAAATTTAAATAGACGTAATGATACAACTTCAAGATCAAATTCAAATTGAAATTAATACAAGGAATTTGAATTAGATTTATTAATTTGAATTAAATTCGGTATCTTGGAATGGCTTAATCTTTATTATTGAAAAGAAAAGACAAAAAAGAAAGAAAGAAAGAAAGAAAGAAAGAAAGAAAGAAAGAAAGAAAAAAGAAACTATAACCGACGAAACTTTATCGTTTTATAGTTACTTTAATGAAACAGAGTAACCTAATATATCGTTTATAAACATACGTATATATTGCTTATAAATATTTGTATATGTTCTTGAATTTGTATTACAAATTGTTATGCTTATGAAAAACTTGCGTAGAATAAAATATTAGTTTAAGATACTCGTTGTTAGTGTTGTATCGTTGAATATTTACATTGACATTAATCAGAGTAAATAATATTTATTTTTTTTATCAAAAGCAGAGATAATATAATAAGTACTGTCATAAGTTCTTTGCCCTCATCGGTGCTTGTAAGAGCAATAAGGGCATGTTGGCAGGTTTCGGAACAATCATTCTCTTGGAGAACGGGTGCACAGCCCGTAAGATAATGTTGCAGAGCTGCGCCACAGCCTGTTCTAAAGGCGCACTTTAATTTTGCTTCCTCGCACTTCATTATCGAGCTTTTCGCTGTATTCCACATTACTGTGTTAAACAACATCACACTCATCAGGAGTATGCTCGGTTGATCGAACCAACGTGACATCTTTCTAAAACAGTTGTAAATTGATTAAACAGGTTTAATTTCAAGGATTTAAAGAATCTGTAACACACCTCCATATGAATTTATAAATAACAAACAAAAAAAAAAAAAAAGAAAAGAAAAAAGGAAAAAATGTAGTTACAGAAAATTCGCAATTAATATTTTAATTTAATTCCGCTTTATTATATTTATGTATTGCACCGTTCTGTTTTCTCAGTAACTTAATAGCGTACGATTATCGGACGTTTCAAACGAATGTTCCACATACTGTCTTAGCATATGCGTATTACTCTCTTTCATTTTTTATTTGATAAATTCAGGGGTAGGGGAAGGAGGGTGAGACGACGGTATATGCAGCTAAGAAGAAATGTGAAGAAAATCGAATATGTTTTTCATATAACATTTATTGAAGCACCTTTACATCCAATATATTATCATATATATATATATATATTCACTGTTAAATTCAAAACAAAAAGTCTGATATTATAAAAATAAAAAATCAATAATCCTTTTTTCCCTTTTTCTTCCTTTTCTTTCTTTCTTTTCTTTTTTTTCTTTTTTATCAATTGTATTTATGCATGTTTCAAAGTGCGTCTTAGGATCACTGAAGATAAAAAAGAAAAAAGCTTCCTTACACTTCCAGTTTATTTGGAGCTATTCTCGAACTTTCTGATATTTTTTCCTTCTCGCTTGCTACGTTTCGTTTCAATTTCCTTCGTACGATGCTCTCGTACGACTGAAATATAGTTCTTGTCTATACGGCGAAGAAGTTAAAATTTCTATCTTTTCATGTTGATTGCTTCTCTTCCCTTTTTAGTCGACGTTACCTTCTGGGATGGACATAGCAGAACGTCGTCGTCTCTTGGTGAGACATTGTTGATAAAATTCACTCACTCACTCACCCATCCAATCCCATCTTGCTCCATAACATGCTAATAATTTACGCGTCTTTTTATAAAATAACAAATTATTTTATAGCAGAAATTCTACGTTTGTGGAAGAATGACTTATAAAGTGTATGAATTTGTCATTTTCAGATCAACAAAAGATATACACAGGACTGCGGAAAATGCTATTGCAAGGTTTATTGCATGCTTATGAGAAAATTAGAAAAATTGAAATAAATTGCGTTGTAATTTATGACACGTGTAATCTTCCACGCCGACATTTTCATGATGATATTTACTCCTGCTGACGACCTCTTTGTTTTCATTTTGCGTGCACGGCAATGCATATCCACAGTTTCTTGTAAACAACAATTTTCCATCTTGTAAACAACGATCTTCCCCTATGATACACTTGTACATGTGTTAAAAGAATAAAAAATGTGTTATAAATGACTCAAACATGTTTTTGTTTATATTTATTGATTTGTTATCAATTAGTGTTATAATTGTAGATTAACTAAAATAGTCTGTTCATATTTTTTTAATATTATAAATTGCTTTAAAGAAACGAAGAAACGATGTGAATAATGATTTTATCTTGTCTACGTGTTTATTATCATTATAGATTTGTAGCAATTATAGCATTAGACGTGCATAACTTGCATCTTCAGCATTGTGCTCGGTGCCAAGTATGTATTTGCAGATTCTTGTAACGGATGCATAACAGGAAGAGATATTCCATGGTGTTCTTAAAATAAGTCGGATCTCTGTTTGTCATTCGAGTTAATAGGAAGGTTTTTGCTACTCAACTTAAGGGATCATAAATGCCACTACGAAATGATATCTGTAATTTCAACTCTTCAAATATTAGAAGTTTTTCCTATTTGTATTAAATCTTTCTTTCTTTTCTTTTTCTTTTTATGTCTTCTTACATCTATAATTTGAAAAAGATCAGGGCGTTCGACGTCTTAATAATCAAAAAGAACGGAGAAATCTAGAAATTCTACGCTTTCTAAGAGATTCGAAGAGAGGTAATTTTATTCCGAATTGTTTACAAAATATTTGAAAGTCGATATTATTCTTATTTTATTCGCCTTTCCTGCAGCAAACGTCGCTGCAGCTATGTATTAAAATATCTATCATTTATGTAAACGAAAGTTAGTATTTTCATCTCGCAAAATTTCTAATCATACTAACGTATTACTGATCCCTGACATACAATATGATGTTTTCTCATGGCTATAATATGGCCGGCTAGATCAATTGCTAATGATTCTAAAGGAAGAATTTTTTTTATATTTACTTGAATCAGTACCGGCAAATAATACAAAATGTGACTTAAAGAAAGGAAAACGTTCCAAAGTTTTGTTCTTCCTTCAATCGCAGAAACTTTTCGCATCGATCTTTCTACTTTAGAACTTTCGTAAAGTAAACCAATCGCGATTGTGTTGGAAAATAATACTCTCGTCTTGTACAAGCAATCGTGGAGATGGTAGAATAACATCCTGTCGATTGTTTACTCATACCTAGTCTGTAATTAGCCGAGTATACATTGACAAATTTTCAAATTAGATTTTCTCGAAAACGAAGTCTCATATATTTTCACGTAGAATCACTCTATCGCCGATTACATCGCAAGCCGATGGGACACGCTGTATAGAAATCTATGTGTTTTAATTTCCAATGTATCCAATCAATCAGTAGACAGAAGACAGAAAGGGCCACTGTTAGAAGTTCTACCAGAACAACGCGGTTGAATGTTCTCCCGCTTTACTACTCTTGCCCCCCCCCTCTCTCTCTCTCTCTCTCTTTCTCTCTCTCTACTATTCTCAACCGATACCAGTAAAAAAGCAGAGTACAGCTCTAAAGAGAAGGGGGTGAAAGAGAGCACGTGCGCGAGCGCGCATACATAGTGAGAGAAAGAGAAGGGGTAGATTCTACCTGTGAGCGCTTCATTGCCAGCGCTAGTGCCGATGCTGTTGCGCACCAGCCCCAAAATGGACCACCAAGACGTTGCAGACGTGGCAACGAGGGACAGATGGCCAGCCCTATAGACCTTCAGTGATCATCAACTTTACTTTATACTCAAGTTTAAATCTCGTTTCGAATGAAACACGCATCAAGAGAAAGAGATGTTGAAACAGTTACACGATTAGGGTACATGATAATTTAATCGTTGCTCTTGGGAATAATCTTCAATCAATGCTTATGGTTCTGGTGATCTCATTCAATTAAGCCGTTAAGTCGATGGTGATCGTGGTGATATTCAGAAGAGATTTGTTCCACGCTAAGAAATAATGCTTAAACAAACACAGGTTACGAGACGCAATTATTCATTCGCGAGATAGAACACTGTTTAACACTTATCTGACTGACTGGCATTATTAGGATTATTAAAATGATCAAGATAATCAATTGTTTTCTTTAGGGAGATTTGATAGATCTAAAGTAGCGTACTTCGATGAATTTCCTTTGACTCTTTATAGAGAATATGAACTTATCTCTTCCTTTGTATTACGTATATTTTCATTCCACCCTCCACTTTGTTTCCTTTGGTACAAACATAATATTTCGGTCATCGTCAATTCTAGTGTTAAATGACAATCGATTGTTATTAAGGGGGGAAAATTAAAAGAAAAAAAAAAAAAAAGAAATGGAAGAAATTAATTGGTCAGCAATTATGAATTAACGAGTTATTTTTACAAATTTCCTATCCTTTGAAATCAAGTTCAACGTTTGCTATAACGAAAGCCGCATTTTAGATATATAATTTATTCCAAGTAAATAGAAATACAATCTTTCGTTTAATAAATATACATTATATCAATTAATTATATGTATCGGTACATTATAACACATTATGTATATTAATTATTATATTATCTTAATAAAGGCGCGTACCTTCTTTCTTTCTTTTTTTCAAATATGCATCAGTAATCATAAGTGCATTCAGAAGCGAACCGTACACATTGTTACATACTTGTGCAAAATTATCAATCCGTATCGATATTTTAATCGGCGCGATTAGTTTAGTACAACAGAACAGAAATTAAATTATAAAATTACATTAGCATGACAATCATAAACTGTAAATATACTTTTATTTGTATTCATAGCTAATTATATGAAGAATGCAGATTGTTGTGATTTTCTCAAATTTACTTTTGCCGAAGTTTTGGCCAGTAAATAAATAAATAAATAAATAAATAAATATATATATATATATATATATGTATGTATGTATATCATTGCATATGTAGCAGCGACGATTGTTATATTATGCGGTAAAATACTAATGCAGAATATTCAATGAAAAATTTTATTTAATTATAAATTCTCAGCTATGTTAGAAACATTGGAAAATATTTCTTTATTAATTTATAGATATATTTTTATTTCATTTGCGTTTAAATTATGTATCGCTCGATATTATATTATTCATAACGGTTAAAATATGATACCGAGTAAGTATTAAATATGAATATGATATGAATTTAGTTGCTTGACATCTCTATAAAGATGCAAATTATAATGATACTTTCTAACCAATTTAATGGATTTACTTGATTGGACGGTTGTGTTTTTTATTCTTAAAGAATTAAAATATTGCGAAATCTATCACGAACTGTAATAAAATGCAACGTACAGAAACGATCAGCGTCACAATTTAAATTTCATATCTTACTGACAATAATCAGTGTCAACATTAATCTTGTTTATATTTGATATCTGTCATCAAAATAAAAATGCTTTTTTAGTATTTCCAGCGTCAACAACTTTATCAAATACTAAAAGCTTCAAAGAATTTTATCAAATACATAAAATGAAAGTTTAATTAATCTATGTAATGTATTCTCTTTTAGAGGTTGAATAAACAAACAAGCATCGATATATATATACACATATATATATATATATATATATATATATATATATACACACATCCGAAGAATTACTGAGAAACGCCTTTATAAACGCATCCGATACGTAGGAAATAATATTGTTTACCAAGATAATATAAACAGATATTAAGGTACAAACCTTACAAACAATCACATTGTTTTAGTAGCCTAGAGAGATGGAAATATAGGATCCCAGATACAATCTAATCCGCCAATGAAAACTGCGATTCCGTGTCAAGAATTATAACGCACTATGCGGAAAGAGAGGAAAATAGAGGCTTACGAACGCACGGTCACCGAGACACTAGATTGAGTTGTGACGGCCTGCCCCGCTGCGCCGAGAAGCTGCGCGCGTCGCTCTTCTCCCCCCCACCATTGGTCACTGGCCCGGGACCGAAAGGATTACTGATGAATTTAAGCCCTGATTAAAATCAAAAGTTCGAACACTATGATAAATAAATATCATGTCAAGGAATTTCTTGCCACAAATTTGTGAACTATGCGACTCATGCTGAAATAAGAGATGAAATCCTTTAGACTGTTTAGTAAAGTAGCAAAAAGTCAACAGTCAGTTTATAAATTAGAAAATTCTAAGAAATTCCACGGAATTATGAGAAGTTGTAATTTTTCTACTAATAGAGGGATATGTTATTTATCAAATATAATTTTGATGTTCGATGAGAGTTTATAATTTCAGGAGCTTTGTTTTCGCTTCGAGGATAGTTCACAGCCATTGCTAGCTCTATCCTCCACCCACAGGGGTCCAAGATGCCCCAACCTGCTTGGCTGATTGAGACACCAGCCTGGTTCCAACACTGCTCTCTTCACCCCCGTCCTCGCCGGTACCCTTCACAGAACGACGTTGAACAGTCCGGCATTTAGATGCGTTCCGTTCTTTCTTACGTTTCTTCTTCCATTGCCGACCTTCCATCGGGCTCCCTTTCAGGCCCCTTACTACTTCTATTCCCTACCACGAGCGTTCCACCGGGCTGCTGTGACTCTCAACTCAATTTCACTCCTTTAAACGAAGAGCTGTGGACAGCGAAGGAGATTAGCCGTTTGAGTACAAATTGAACCGGTTAATCGATTCTGCAGAGAATCAATGGGAAGCAACCCAGAAGGAAACGAAATCGCGGAACACGGCACGACGACATTCTGTCTATTACGCGTTATTAAATCGTATATGAAATTATGAACATTGTATTTCTTGCCCTTGTTTCTTCATTTGATTTTATTAACGGATAGGGACATAGGGACAAATTGTTATTCACGCACATGCTTTGTAAGTTCCTCTGTACGAGGGGCTGCGTTTCGTGCGTTATCTTTTTAATTAAAGTGTAAAGCGTTAAGTGGACGAGGAGATTAAACGAGACGATATTTGTTCTTGGATTAGAACGAGTCGGCAAGAGGCGCGCGTGTCTCAGTTTACTTAGGATATCACGATTAAACGATTCCGTTTTCGTTTACTCGGGATCGATGTTCTCCGTCAATGCCCCCGTAAATTTTTGCTGGGCGAGGTAAAAAATCCTACTCGGTTCTCAATTACGTTCGTCAATCTCGTTTGCTCGTTCTCTTTTTTATGGCACCCGATACATGCGAATCAGGAAGAAATTCACGATAACGTGCTTCGACGTGAATTACGAGGATTGAAATTTCAGCCTGATCAAAGTAAGGTAGCCATCGAAATCAACTTCCTGTAATACAGGGCATGTACGATGGGAGATGTAGATCAGGAAATTCTGACGCGGCACGGACGATTTATGCTGGAATGGAGGAAATAGATCGTCTGATATAAAACGTAGATATGAGAACGATAGCTCACGTAACAGGATGATATAAATTTAACTGAACAAGCAAATGCTTGTTAGTTATTTCGTTCTATGTAAATGCTTTGGTAACAACATTAAACGAGTATTGCAAGAATCTAATTAACAATCTAGGCACGTTAACTTGCTATATAATAAACGGGGCACATTCGGGACACAAGTACCTAAAATATTTACAAAATTTCATACTTGGCGTGAAATTAAAAGAATCATCGCTTTACTTTCTTCCTCGCAAACTTAACATAAGGATTGTACGAGATGTTCGGTAAAAGGAGGAAAAGAAACAAAAAGGAAAAAGAAAAAGAAGAAGAAGAAAGAAGAAAAAAGGAAGAAGAAAGAAGAAAGAAGAAGAAAAAAAAAAGGAAAGAAAACGTTTAGGAAAGTATTACGTTCGGGCTTTCTTCCTTCGAACTTTTGTTCTTTTAGGGCACCATTATTCTAAAAAGATATAAAAAATGCCCAAAGCGAATATATATATTCTTACAATTCTTACAATTCATACAATGTTTAATGTGTAAAATAGATCCCTATGTAAGTTCAGTTTCGTTGTTTATGTCGATAAAACTGTAAATCGATATAACAGGCCGTAGTCTATTTATGACGTAGGAACAACTTGTCGACTGAACAAGCATAACAAATATCAAACCGAGACCTACTAAACGCATGCTATATTCATGATTAGCGTGGATATCTAACTGCGGTGTGGTACATTACAATGTCTAGAAAGAGCAAGCACGGAACAGTATTTCAACTTTGAGAGCAGCACACGAAGGTTCGGCATGACGGTTTTTGTTCTCTATCCGTCTCTCTCTCTCTCTCTCTCTCTCTCTCTCTCTCGTTTTCTGCCTCTGTTTGCCTCTACCTCTCTCGGTCTTTTTTCTCCCTTTCCTTCTTGCTGTCAGTTTCTCTCGATGGTCTTTTTGATCTTCTCGAAGCAATTGTCCCAAGCGAGAACCCGGTCGAGGCAATAACGACCGCAGGCCCGGCCTATCCTGTACCTTCTGACGTCTTAATAAAGCAATCGTCCGATTTCTTGAAACCCTCCTCCTTCCCTTGCTCCGAGCCACGCTCCGAAGGCCTTCGAAAGAACACTCTTTGCTTCGTCCAACATCATCAGTATCAGTACGATTTACAGGCTGTTTCTGTATATTTCAACTATTTTGCACATTATACAATTTCTCGTTTAACAAATTAATTAACATCTTTTTCTTGTAAGTTCAATCGATGCGGTTTCTCATCGTGCTTTCTGCTCCAAGTACAGATTATTATGGTATCCTTCTTATTTGACTGCTGGTCAAATCTGAATATAAAAAGAAGAGTTTTAAACTTTTAAAATTTACAGTAAAATCTTTGCCCTTTTTTTTTTTTGAAGAAAATCATTTTAAAAAGTTATTGAAAAACAAAAGAAAAAAGGAAAAGAAAAAAAGATGCGTTACATTTTACAAGATGTTCTTCTTAATATAAGAAGTATCGACTAACTATAAAAACTTAGTTATAAACGTAAATATAATTTTACATTGATTTATCCAGTTCTTTTAAATTGTAAAATAGAATAGCAATTGATATTTGTGAGTTAATGTATATTTTATGAATATGCTGATAAAAAAAAAAAAAAAAAAAAAAAAAGAAAGAAAAGAAAAAGCCAGTACAGGCTTGCTACAAGTAATTTTTCTTCCTCTTTTTCTTTTTTTTTTTTCAGTTCCAGTAGACTGTAAAATAATTAATTTATTAATATAATTCATAATCGGAAATCTAAATCTGAAAAAAAAGAAAAAAATTGTTTTCTATTAAGATATTTATAAAAATTATAACGGAGGTTGGTTATTCGTTTTTACATAGGTCTTTTTATACGTCTTCTTATCTTGTCTTGTAAAAGATTTTTTCAATGCCAATTAAAAGGGGGGTGGGGGCGGCGGCGGCGGCGGCGGCGGCGGCGGCTGCTGCCGCACGTACCTTTATTCCACACATAATTTACAATAATTTTTCTCTTTGTAAAAGAATACTTTATTTAATTCTTATTTTATTTATTAATGATAGTTGCGTCACTGTACGTTGCATTACAGTTACATCGATGTAAAAGTAGAAAAAATGAATGTTGATCTCAACATTGGAAAAATAAGAAGAAATACGTGTTTTTCATATATATATATATATATATATATATATATATGTATGTATGTATATATATTAGACGTTATCACTCGATAGATATTATTCGTCATATTAATCATCAGAACTCTTCGTCATCAAACTCTTTTCGATATTTCTGAATTTTGCTCCGATCGATATCGTGCACCAAAACTGTATCTATCTATCTGCTACAACACATAACGTTTGCTGAACTATAATTTCAAGGAACGATACAATTTTAAATTATGCACATACTTTTATATTTGAAAAGATACTTCGTACAATATAAGATTAGCAATTCAGACCATTCTTTTTATGTCTTTTTCAGGATTGAGATAAAAATAGGAAATTAATCAACTTAGTAATTTTTATTATAATCGTTACAAACGTTAAATGCGAATCGCCATTCTCATTTCTTATGCACTAACACGCTGGAAAGGAAGCGAATGCCCCGAATAAATAACGAACGAAACAAGAACATAGAGAAAGAAGGAAGGAAAGAAAGAATATTAAAGACGAATTAAGGAAGGAAGTATCATCGAGAACTATCCGATAGAGAATGGGAAACAGCGTTTTTACTTTGCTACCATATTAATGGATGTTATCGATGACACCGGAGTAATGAATAATTCAAACGAAATTAATGTCATTTACTATTCTAAACTACATACGAACTCTAAGGCTGCTAAGGTGTAACGGAACGGTGCCTTTCTAGAGAAACTGAACGGAGTATGTATCGTATAAGTGCAGTAAGATGTTCAGTACATTTAGAAAAATGTTTACTCGATGATTATCATCGTGGTTTTTGCTTTCGTTGATATATACTATTGTACAGTTTTGTTGGAAAATAGAAGCGATCGATTACCAGTTCCTCCTTCGGTATTTTAACGCATACGATGGTAAAAAGAGTAATGAAGCCGGCCTTTCCATTCTATCACATAATAATCATACTTTGCTCATGCACACATATATCAATATGTTTTCTTTCGTATTGTATAACGTAACTGTACACGAAATCGCTTACATGCCTACTATGTACACTAAGTTGTTTCGATTCCTTAACCCATCGATTTTGGAAATTTTGTCTGCTTGATTCAAGGTAGATTCAATCGAATCGATATTAATATAATACCGAAATGATAATAGTATTAATATAGTAATAAGAACGAGGGTAATAATAATAGTAATAGAATATTAACATAGACATGTGCAACAGTATAACAAACACGGCAAGTATATATTCGAAACGAACATTCAGGTTCAGGCAATGTTCTTCTTCAAGTTCTTCAAAAATCGAACATTCGATGATAAAAAAGAAAAAAAAAAAAAAAAAAAAAAAANAAAAAAAAAAAAAAGCTACTTATAATATTTAATATATTTTAAACAGTTTTATAATTTGAATAATGTTAATTATATATATATATATATATATATATATATATATATATATATATATATAATATTATCATAGACACTCTACGTATATTGCTACGTTTGTACTAGATTTTTTTTTTTTTTATTTGAAGATTTATAAAATAAGAAAAATTTTGAACGTGTTGTGTGCGAAATATCGATGCCGATCGAATTACCTGATATTAATTCAAAGTTGAGTCTCCGATTTATTGCGTCTCTAAACTCGAAACTTAAATACGACGAGAACGTTGTCTAGGAGATCAGGGACTTGTTCGTTTATTATATCGTATTAGCTTATATAGTCACTTTCAATACGCTTGAAATTCTTTATATCCATCGCGTAAACTTTAAATTCATAGCGTTACATAAGGGATTAAGCTCACTCTTTTTGTTTCAATCTTACCTTTCTTTACGTTTGCTTGACAGAATGAAAGAACCGTCCCTTATCGTACAGTTTGTGAAAGCTATTTGTGTCACTTAGTCTAATATATTTACAAATTATCGCGTCATCAATATGAATTCCAAGGTACACGTCGCGTAATAATTCGTTTGTATCTTTTATACAGAATAAAGTAATACAAACTGCGATTATCTTTGACAATTTTTAGGAATACGTGGACATGTTTCGTCGACGATACTAACTAAAACCAAAGAACAAAGAAAATTCCTATCAATGGAACACGTGATATTTATATGAATAATGCATATGCAGAGAAACATTCACCTGTAAAATATTTTCTTAAGTTTCTAATATTTTATTTTTAATTACCAATTAATAATTACTAAATTTTTATTATAGAACTAGAGGTCGTTAACATTTAAGCATAGGAAATTTGTGGCACTTCAAATAATTCGAAAATAAGGTCAAACATTTAATATTTCACGTCATTTCTACTTACCATCAGAAGTAGAACATTCCATTTCATTGAACAATCTATTTCATATGGATTATTTAACGCTAACTATTTTTTGGAAACTAGATTTTAGTCTTTGTCATTCAATTCAATTTTAGCATGTTTAATTTCCATTGAATTCATTTCCACGTATTCTTCATTCCTCAAACAACATTCAACAACTCTGTCACGCCGTATATTTTCTCTTCCGGCTATTTAATCTCAATTTGGCACTCATTTCCTTGCATCGTCGCTGTCCTCTTCTGTACTGTACCTAAGCGCGGAATAAACATATTCTTGGTTTGAATTCTCATTCTCGTCTTCTAATATTCCTTGCTGAATCAATATTTGATTCCCATCAGTCACCATTAGTACAGCACCTTCCAGATCATCCAACTGCATGTTTTCCTCTCTCTCCTCATTTTCTTCGTCTGTCTCTTCAATTTCTTCGTTCGCTTCGTGTTCTTCTGACTCATCAATTCCTTCGTTTCTTTCGCTCCCTTCCGTTTCTTCGATATCTCCGTTTTCTTCATTCTCTTCGTTATCTTCAACCTGTTCACTGTCCCCATTTTTCTCAATTTCCTCGTTATCAACAGGTTCTTCTACATCCTCGTTTAATTCTATTTCATCGTTTTCCTCAATCTCCTCATTATCCTCATTCTCCTCCTCATTTTCTTCAGTGGTGTTCTCATCAGACTCGTTCTTCGTATCCTCAAAATCTTCATCGCTTCGATTTGCAAATGTTTCTGATTCCAGCTCTAAGGATTCGCTATTAGGCAAGTGTTTTCCATATAGGTTCATAGACTTCGGGGAGGATCGATTTCGAATCTCTGATAAATCGCACATGTCTTTCTCAGTTAGGGGCGCTATAGGGCCCAGTTTATGACTTATCGCCTGTTCTACAGACATATTCTCAGGAAGCAGAGGCATCATGGGACTGAGAACAGGGGGTCCATCGTCATCCGATAAATTTTCATCGTGTTTCTTTGTTTCTGCAATAACAATAATACATTTAGCTTTTCGTATATTCAATTAATTGTCAAAAGATGTACGCTAACGAGATCGACATTTTTTCCTCGTTGTTGATTATTTTATAAACTAAATTATTTAATTTTACATTGTTCGTCGTTTCTTTCAATACCTGTACTTTTGGATTCAGCAAGATGTTTCAAAGGATAATGCTCCGTGTTCTTTTCATCAATTTCTAAATTATCTAGCTCTTCTGAATCCTCACTCTCTGAATTGTAAGTAATTTCTCCGGTTGCTCTAGATTCATCCTCCGATTCATGTTCCTCTTCGGCTTCGGTACTACTACCACTTTCTTCTGATTCTTCTGTGTCTGCTTCTTCTTCTGCTTCAGATTCAAAATCTCCTTCCTCCGCTTCTTCAATTATCGCATCATCAGCTATTAGACCTCCCTTTTGACAAGAGTTTATGCAAAAATATTAATATACAAGAATACTTTCGTTAATTGTAGTAATTATATTATTTTATATTCCTGTAACCTGTAGTTACCTCTGCTTTTTCATTATTTTTCATTTGCTCTCCTTCCTCCGTCTTCGTATTACACGTAGTCGAATGTGCAGCTTCATCGGTAATATTTTTCCGACATTTTGGACACCAAGTACTAGTACCTGGATGACCGATGTGAATACTTGTGTGTAATAGCAATTTACTACGAGCATTGTGATACCTATCAAACATAAATTCCCGATTATACATCATGTATATTACAATACTATGTACAGGCACAAAACTAAGCATACAATACCTGCCGCAAATTTTACATGTAAAATTATTTCCTTCAGTTGACAATATCGCTTCGTGTGCAGCTTTCAAATGTTCTGCCAGATCGTCATAGTCTTTACAAAGTTTCAAACATACTCCGCAAGTGACTGCTGCTTCCGCTCGATGGAAACGAATTAAATGCTGCCATAAATGTTTCTTTGCTGGCCATTGTTTTCCACACACTTCACAAGCACATTCTGTATTTGTTGATTCATCATAAACTTTCCTGGAATCCTTTCTTGAACATTTTATTGAAGATTTCGCCCTGAGATTGCGATATATTATTCATAAATTATGATTAAGAAACAAAGAATAAACGAATAAAAAGAGCGGACATTATATATTGTATTTTACGGTATTTACCTCTGAGTGAGTGGCATAAGATTCGGGAGAGGTCTCTGACCGGAGAGTTGAAGATTTATATCTTCAAAAAGATTGAAATCGGGGATATTTAAATCTGATGTAGGCTCTTCTTTCTTTATTTGATTATTATTCTTCAAAAATTCTTCTTGGCTACTTAACATGTCACTTCGTAGAGATAAATTTTCCTCCTACAAAAGGGCAAAAAGAATTCGGATTAATATAAAATCGAAATACATTAATTTTTTTGTTCAAGAATGCTACTTACTCCTTTTCGTATATTTCGTCTGCAAGTTGCAATATGGTTCCAATATAACGTTTTAGTGCAGAATTGTCGCCTACAATTCTTGCAAGAGAAATTCAGTTTACCACGCATTCTTCTCTGTTCATCCTGTTTTAATCTTTTAAACATTCTTTCTGGATCAGTATTGTGCATGTTACGATAATGTTTTGAAAGTGCATCGCTGTTTACGAACATCTCTGGACACATTTCACAATCGTAGGTATCCGTTAAGGACCTTCTCCTTTTTGAGTCACTAGAATCTTCATCACACATATCTACTTCGTATTCTAAATCCTCTGGCTCTTCTTTCACTATTATATCAGGAGACTAACGCAGAAATAATAATTTTATATTCAACTATATAAAATATAGTTTTACTATTATTCATAGCAATTTTTATAATTACTTATTACAAACCCACCTCTATCCCAAAATCTTCGTTCTTCGACCCAATATCTAATCTATGTTCAAATGCTGCAAGCTGATCTTTAGGAATATTATGTATTGTTTCATAATGATCTCTAATCGCAGAATCTTCAGTGAAAACAGCTAGACATTGTTTGCAAGTCCTAAATACTTTCCCATGGCATTTTTTAGTATGATCAAACGCTTTCCATTTTGAAGCATATTGTTTCCCACAAACTTGACACGTATTGGGTCTTGAAAGAACACTGGAATGAACTTCTTCTACGTGACTTTTAAGTTCTTTTGGATCTTTCATCGGTATTAAACACACTCCACAAGATACGCCAATTTCATTGCGATGTAGAGACAAAACGTGCATTTTTAACTTCAGTTTATTTTCAACAGTATCACCGCAGAAATCACAAACGTTAGGAGCGGTATGATATCTTTAATGGAAAGNAAAAGAAAAAAAAAAGAAAAAAGAAAAGAAAAAATAGAAATTAATCACAATTAATCACTTATAGGATAAAATATTTGTGCTCCGATAAAGATGTAAATGCTAATAATTATTGTTAAAGTTGCATACCTGTGATCTTTCCTATGGGCTTCTAAATCTTCTTTAGTTCTGAATAATTTCCTGCAAGATCCAAAATTGCAAGTTAAATCTGGATGATCCATATGCTTCACCCTGTTATGTGTCATAATCCCTAATTTTGAGGTAATCGTTTCATTACAAAGATGACACGTGTATGTGCTATGATGATTCTCGATGTGCTTTTGTAAACTGGCACGATCTTTAAATATTCTTTCACAAGCTCTACATCTCGTTAATAATGCTCCGGGGTCTTTCCGGTAATTCTGGCATCCTTTCATATGCCTACGCAATAGATACCGCTTGTGAAATCCTTTATTACATTTCTCGCAATAATGTAAACTAGCTTCTTCGGTTTTAAATTGTCTATTATCTTTCCCATCTTTTCTAGAATCAGGTTCGTATCTATGAATTTTTGAAATGTGTGCTGCTAAATGATCTTTTGAAGCGCTAGTTTTCATACAATAAGGGCAAGTTACATCTTCATGGCCTTTGTGAACTCTGTTTACATGTTTCCATAAATGTGAAGTTCTTCCATAGCATTTATTACAGAGATCGCAAGGGAAAAGTCCATGAACGATTCGTCTATGATTACATAATTTTTCTAAGCTAGTAAACTTCAAATCTGCACAAAGCTCGCAGCTCAATTCTGTTTCCCTCATTCGTCCCTCTACTTTATTCTCGCTATTTTCAGCCCCGTTTTCACAGCTTTCCTCAAAACCATGGATTTTTCTATGTCTGGACATTTTGGATTTATTCGAATACGGTCTACCACAAATGTCACAGCTAAAGTCACCATTCGTTAATGGCCAATGTTTCGATCTTACATGATTACTCAATTGCAAAACATTTGGGAACACTTTTAAGCAGACACCACAAATTAATGGGACAGTATCCGAATGAACGCCCATAACATGCTTCCAATAATCAACTCTACTACCCCAAAGTTTACCACAAATTTCGCAGGTATTTGGGGATGAACCTTGAATTGCGTGATGCTGAACATGTTCGTTTCTGAGAGATTTTGTAGCAAAAATTTTACCGCAATCTTCACGATCACATTTTATGGCTGATTCATTACTATGAGACGAACTAACATGTAGCCAACGTTCCCATTTACTAGGATGTGAACTCCCGCAAAGTTCACAAACGAAAAAGAGATGATATTGAGCTCTATTACCACCACCATTTAAACTCGAAGGATTTAAAGGATCTCCTGCTGGCACTAGTTGCTCTGACTGTGAAATTGAGAAATTTGCTTAATAAAAAATTGTAAGAAAATTCCTTCCCACGCTTAACAATTTGATCATTGTTATAAGTATCCTTACTCTGTGTGCATTTCTTTGATGTCGTATTAAATGATCTTCATTAGGAAACGATTTATAACAAATATAACAGTCCACTTTATCGCTATCGTCTTCGTAATCAAGCATTTGTTCTGCAGTTTCGTTACCGTTGACGTTCTCTCCATAATAATTACTATTTAACTGAACAAAGGTAGCAGGATCATAATTTGGATCCACATTATGTATGGATACATGAGCAATTAATTTTTTTCTGGAATCATGTTGCCTACCACAGATAGTACAACTGTACCTATTAACAGTAACGGTAAAAATAGTTACAAATTTGCCATTATTATCAAATAGCATTTATATAATTTGAAACGGAGTACCTTCTTTGTTCAGAAAGTAGTAATTTCGAGCCGCCGTGGTACATATTTACATGGTTCAAAAGTTGTGTGTTGTCTGCACAAATTTTTAAACAAACACCACACGCAAATGCTGCAAATTCTTTGTGAGTAGCACGAATATGAAGCCAAAGAGATGCACGGTCGTTAAAATCACGAGTACAAATTTCACAAACAAACACAGTTTCAATTTCAATGAGATTTTCTTGTCCACTCTCATGGTCGTCCTCATTCTCTGCATTTGTCTAAAATTAAAGAAAAAAGGAAAAGAAAAATGCAGAATGAAGATTAAATAATCTAATTTCTCTCTCTTAAGAAGAAAATAAGAAAAAGAATATGTATATATTAAAAAAAAAAAAAAAAAAAAAAAAAAAAAAAAAAAAAAAAAAAAAAAAAAAAAAAAAAAAAAAAAAAAAAAAAAAAAAAAAAAAAGGAAAGAGAGGGAAAGGAAGAAAGAAAGAAAGAGAGAAAGAAAGAAAAGAAAAAAGAAAAGATTGTGTTAAACTCTATGAAACGTACATCTGGAGACAATGGAAATTCAGAAGAGGTTTTACCCTCATACGAATCGAGATCCATAGATTCGTTCCAATTGTGTGAAACAATTCTCTTTAGACATTTATCACTTTCCACCATAGGGCATGGATCAACACCATGTAACGTTTGAATATGCCTGCTTAAAGAAGATTTAAGGAAGAAGTCCTTTTTACATAAAATACAAATAAACGGCTTATCCACATCGTGAGTTGCTTCGTGTTCTTTTAAATCATTAACTGATGTGAAACATTGAGGACACGATTCACAATACCATTTCTTAGTACGTTGAAAGTCAGTATGCTCTATTAAATGAAAGAAAAAAAAATTAATTCTTCATAATGTTTCATAATTGTATGAATAAAGCTTTATCTTGTATTCAAGTTACCTGTTTTCGGTAATTTTTTTGGTTTGCAATTTGTAGTAAATTTGTCTTCAAAATCTCGCTTAAGGCTATCTCCTTTCGTTAGTGCTTGTTTTAAAATCGTTAATTGAGGATTTTTCGCTAATTTAGCTTCCGCACTTCTAAATAATTAAATAATTTTAAGTCACTTTCTTAATTTTAAGTAGAAGAAAAAAAAAAAAGGAAAAAAGAAAAAATAGAAAAAGGGAAAAGGGAAAGAAAAAGATGTGAAATATATTTAACCCGATAATAATAGAACTAATAGTACCTATAATCTTTGCCATCGTCATCGCTTCCAATACTTGAAGCTTCTGAACTATCCACAACTTTATTATCGCTGATCTCGTTTTTTCCTGAAAGATCTAATCTCTGTCCTTCGGTACAAATCCTACCATGAAGATTCAATTCCATAGCATCCGTGCAAATCTTCCCACAAGCATTGCATTGATATCTATTTTCTGGCCGATAGGCATTGTTCAGTGGAACCTCCATAGGTGCTGGGAGACCAGCATGACGTGATTTTATATGTTCTTCCAAATTTGTTCGGGTTGAGTAGATACGGGAACAATAACCGCATGTCACTGCCGGATGGCCTCTGATACAGATATTAGCATACTGTCATTGTTACTATCATTATTAATATGTATCAATATCTATCAAATATTCCTTTTACATATTAATATTAATTTTACAATTAATGTATTGCATTGCCTCTTCAGGATAGCATGATACTCCCTCCTAGAATTATTCTTGTTGATATTTTAGATCTTTTCGTCATGATATTACGTATCCATTTTAAAAATATGTGTAATTGTTAAATGAGAGGATGAGAGTTAAATAAAGGCATACCTATGAGTTGTAGATACATGACCCCAACGATGTTTCGCAGTGGAGTATGATTTATGACAGAGATCACACTGATAGGGCCTTTTATATGATGTATGATCATCCGTAAGAACTTTTTCACCAATCACATCACCGGCACCAACGTGAATGCGTGCATGCAAGGACAAATGACCCTTTGAACTAAATGCTTTGCTGCACAAGGAACAAACATAAACTTCATGTTGTTGAGATGTATGCTGTAATAATGTAAATTATCAGATTTCACTAGACACATCTAAGCTATACCTTCAATTGAATTTAAATATAATATACCTCTGATAAGTTACTGGAGATATCCTGATGTTTCAATCCCGATTCTTCAGGTTCTTCTGCAACTATCGAGGTCATTTCCAAAAAATCGCTTGGATTCGTCTCCATATCCATTTCATACTCCTCTGAATGACGATCTTCAGAGTCGTCCATGACTGTTGCTAAAATAAAAGGTGAAACAAGAACATAGAACAATAGAATATTATTTCCCAATATATACATTGTTCATATGTTGGAATTGAGAAAAGCACCTTCGTCTGTCCCGCTGTTATCAATTTCTTCTGTCTCATGATCGGCCTCTCCATCAGAATTCAATCTGGGTGGTGTGCCTAGAGCAGCATTTGGATTTACGATAGGTGCTTCCGGTATTAACACTGGTATACTTTTTCGTCCTTCGAAAAACTCTGAATCATTACAGCATGTCAAGATGGTCGTAACATCTCCGTTCTGAACAATCAAAAAAGACGTTTCAAATATTTAAGATGAAAAAAAAGAAGAAGGAAAAAAGAAACAGAAAAAAGAAAGGACAACAATTTTTTTTTTTTTTTTTTTAGACATTTAAGCAAATTTTTATTTTTACCGATTCTGAAGGTGATAAACACCTTTCCAAGAGAGCCACTGCATTAACACATGCTGTTCTAAAATCATAGAAATTTTCCAAATTGTACATACACCGATAACAGAGGCATTTTGGTAGTCGATCATTTTCTGCAATCTGAAATTAAATGTTTAAATATTAATGTTCTCATTCCTATTTAATCAATATATAAATGAACTTGATGGGCTATTGCAATGCAAACAATTAAAATAAGTATAATTGGCGTAAAGTAATATCAGTAACATAAATGATATCAACAAAGATGTATAGTACCGCAGTTAACATTCATTCCAACGTCACTACGAAAATGTTTCAAGTGACATTTGGCAATGACGTCGTACACATGCCTAGGAATTATATAACATTTATATAGACTCAAAATGATTGAAATTTGATATTTGATATTTGATACAACAAATAAGAAAAATTATTTTTGATATATCACAATAATATAATTAAATTTTCAATAACTTCGAAAGAACATAGGTCGTACTATCAGGAAAATTGTATAGATGAAATAGTATAAATATCGGAAGGTATGGCACGAAATAAATATAAAATGAAACAAACTTAAAAGAATTATGATAGTTACATTTCAAAATATTATTATATAAATATGTAAATTGAAAATTTTAAAAAAAGGGGAAAAAATGGTACTTTCGAATTTACATAAAAAATATTTTATACACTTCAGAATCCATCAGATTATAAACCAGGTTATAAATAAACAGGAATAAATATTACAAATATTTAAATATACATCAAACTATTTAACGCAAGAACTATTGATATTATATTCGCAATATAAAACTACATAAAATTACATAAAGTTACATAGTAAAAGCAACAAATTAAATTAAAAAGTGAAAGAAAAGAAAAAGAAAAGGAAAAGAGGGAGAAGGGAGAAAAAAAGGAAAAGACGAAAGGCAACAATTCTAACTTTATCGTAAAATAATGCAATGAATAATAAGATCGAGCATTTTTCAAACGAGGAAAATAATAATAATAATAATAATAAATACTTTTCATCGCCAACAAACAGGCCAACGTAAAAGCCAACTAAAAATGCTAACAAGAAGAATTAATTAAAACGAAGAAGTACCACGACAATAAAATAAGGATAAAGTTGACGGATCGTTTAAAATTAACACCAAATTCGTCGATTTTTCAAAATTTATCATTTTTCCGAAACAAGTAAGAATTGAACTGTATATATAAATTAAAACACAATTAACAAATAATATCCAAAGGGGAATAAAACTATGACTAACAGAAATCATCATAGAACGCCACGCAAACTTGATCAAACTTTTCGGAAATACGAAAGACAGAAAGCAGTATAAAACCACTTGTGACTTTTCACACAATTGCGGGACACGTTAAAAGAAAGGCATTAATATAATATATTCCCGATATAAATAAGCGGAATGTTGTAAATCGAGTCGCAAGTTCCTCGTTAAATGGGGAACATTTTGAAAACGATTTGAGGAAGTTGACACGAAGGGAAAGGAGATCGACGTGTAAAGAAATCTCTGGTAGGCGAACGATGACGAACCTTAAACGGCAGACAAGCTTGTATCTTGTCAACGAGCTGTCTGTTCTTGCCCTCTTGACCGAAGATGTCCATCTTGACGGCGTCGTAGGATGCGCATAGTCTGCAGAGCTCCTGGTAGCGTTCCCTGGACTCCATCGTCGGCGTGGCCACGAAGACGATCACCGATACTGGCCCGAGGAAGCTGGATAATCCGGATTTCCTCGTGGCAGTGTTGAATAAGGCTCTTCTGGCCCAGGCTCGGCCTTCTTCTTCTTCTTCCTCGGATCACATCCTTCGGAGCGGGGATCCGCGGCTCGCTGCGACACCGCGCGGCTTCCGTTTACAGGCTACTTCCTGGCGATTTTCACGACAGTTAAGGCCCCGGGCGCCGCCATCTTGTACACAGACACTTGTTCCATCACCCCTGTCGAGCATGACCTCCTCCTCCATGTCCCTAGCTATCATACGCTTACGTAGAAATATCCGTCGATTTTTCGATACTTTGGAAACCACGAATTGTATTTTGGTTTTATATAAAGTCCAGTTCGTATTGAATTCATTTCTTTGATATCAGGAGAAATTTTCAATAAGCGTCAAATCGGCATTTTCAGTAATCGACAAATGATCGGATTGGTTCATGGTTATCTGATTACTGATGTTTCTTTATCGATGAATTTATTGTTTAGATGTCAGGATATATAAAAAAATATAGAACAGAATATTAGTATTATAATTGTTGTTGTTGTTGTTGTTGTTGTTGTTGTTATTGTTATCATTATTATTTTTATTGAAACCTTTCTCTTACCTTGTCTAGATGTAAATTGTGGTGGCTACAAAAAGAATATTGGTACACGAATAGTGGTACGTATTTATTGTATTTACATATCAATAAGTTAGACATGAGTATATTTTTCGTACGATTTGATAATATTTTCACGCGAATAGAAAAGTTGGTACTATGTAAATGATATTCATATTCATTGTAAAATAAAGATATGTACAAATACAGAACAGTAATAGCAGTCTAATTTTGAATTAGAATATCAAATTTTCTAACAAATACAGAAGATACATTTAATTGCAGGTATATTGTCTGTATGTATATATACATATACTGAACATATGTAATAATAAATAGTAAATACTAATGTTGATGTGAAATCAATAATTTACGTTAAATCATTCGTGAGGAAAGAAAATACATTTATATATTCAATATTTGACTAATATGCAGAACTATTATTATAATTAAATATGATGATCGAGCACATGATCAAGTATACATTAAAAGGTATCTGATTTACATATTTTTCATTTCATATTTCAACTGATTAAGATGAAGTTGCATATATCTTATCAGATTCGATTTAGTTGATAGCATGGATATCTAAGTTACAAAATTGTGATCTTAGTATACATTATTACGTTTAAGTATAGATTTAAATATATATGGCGCGTGTGCGTATTTGTTTAGAATGTATGTATGTATGTTTACAGAATAAAATTTATCTATGAAAGATCGATAGATTTATGAACACTTTCAAACTTAACCTATTTTACGATAAGAGATTATTATAAAACATTTTAAACAAGCGTAATGAATGATGCGACTAGAACGGGACAGAAAAATTTCGCGTGTTAATATCGTCGTCAAAGTTCGTTACTGTGGAATCGCTAAGATATCAAATTTAGGTTAACGTCAGGTTTTAGCGGTGTATATACCGTATATATATCAACGATTTTGTTGTACAAAACAGTATAATGTAAATTGAATGTGATTAGGAACTTACGAAGTAAGTAGAATTTGAAAATGTCAGTGTCTTTTGAAGGTTAAATTCGAATGTTATTTAAATTTACGGAGGACGATTAAAGAGTTACAAAAATATCAAAATATCAAAATAAAAAGAGTACGATTTTAATTTTTAGCACTATAAGAAACAATGAGCAATTATTCCGATCCCTTTGGCTTTACTAAACAAACAGCCACTTTGTTGCGCGGTTTGGGTGCATCTGAGCTAATAGTAGAATGCAAGAAAAGGAATATATCAACGGATGTATTACACGAGCTTACTGTACAAGAGCTAATAATGTTAGGTAAATTGAGTTCTTAACATATTAATAACGTTAAATAATAATAAAGTCAAATTCGAATAAAAACTTTTCATTTGCCTTTACCAATACAAATTTCATTCTTTTATTCATTCACACTTTCTAATTCGCACTTATTTACAGTACATATATATTTCTTATGTAACGTAGAAATTTTTAATATAGGCACTGATCCTAAAAAGGCTGAAGAGTTGAAAAATTGTTTAAACGTTAGGAAAAGAAGGTCCAACATCGTAATAACAAGTGTCGAGGACAGGTTGAATATTATTCCGTTAAAATTATTTTGAAAGACTTTTCTCTTGTATACGAGAGAGACGTAATTTAACGAGTAGTTTTATACAAGGATTCGTTGTTTCTTTTTTTTTTTCAGGATCGAACATTTCCTTGAGATAATCAAACAAGCAGAGCAGCAGTTATGTTTGATACAAGCATTTATAGCGTATTGCCGATTGAGACTCGTTAAGGAAAGAATTAATATTTTTATCGATCCCAACAAGTGTTTGAGTGCTTCTAAGATATTACCAATCGCCGTTGCTGCAACATTGACAGAGTTAAAAGAGGCGAATAAAAACGTTTCTGAACTCGAGGAATTGATTTTAAGGGTAAGTCCTGAAAAATTGTCCGATGAAATCACAATACAATGTCACTTTGTCGTTTCACTGTATTTAAGTAACATCAAATGTCTGAATTTTCATTATCTTTTACAGTTAAAGGTAAAACCGAAGCATACTAATCTTTATCACGTTTGCATCGCTATGGGTGCATTAGGATTAGTAACGCTTCTACTATCTAAGGTGTATGTAACTTAAATATATTTGGATGTAAGTACTAAGCATAAAAATCAAGAAGATATTATATTTTATTTTAAAAATTTATTTTTTATACAAAGTTTTTAATTCATTTTAGTTTTGTCAGAATTTTTGAGAAAGGTATTATAAACATTTTATAGATGTTAATAAATTCTTGATTCTAGAATAATCAGCCTTCTTTATTATTGGTAATATAATATAATATATTTCTTTGTTATAACGAGATTTCACAAACCGCATTATGATAAATAAATATGATAAAATAAAAGTTGACATTATCGAAAGGATATAAAGCAGCCGTTTGACATCACATTTTTAAATGGATTACAAAGAATGATAAATAAAATTAAACGATATCGTTATGTACATGATTTATTATAGATCGTTATAAATCTTATTTTTCATTGCAATAATAAAGAATTTCAAATTTGATTTAGTATCAATGAGGACAAACAGACCGATAACATTCGTTTAATGGCGCCAATATCCCTGTCAACGTAAATTCAGGTTAATGAAATTAAACAAACGATGGTACGATCGAATAGAAAGACGCATGGCGACTGGTGAGAGTGAGAATCGAGAAGGGTCGAATTCTCGATTAATTTACGTTCCATCCACCCGAAGCGCCCTTGTGAAAGGATACACCCTAAAAAATTGCGGCGGTGGGGATAGGAGAGAGTACTGTCTCTCGGCGCATGCGCGCTTCCATTAGCTTCGAGCTTTCAAATTTCAGCTCAGTCGTAATAAGATGGACGGTGGAGCGTACGGTGGAGGAAAGGCAGGAGCCCCTTTCGACCCTATTGCCTTTATCCAAAGGCCTCAAGTCATTTTAAGAGCCGTATGTCTGGTAAGTTCTCTCTTCGAATACGTCTAATAACGATTGCTCTGCACTAACGTCATTACGTATTAAACGATATTGTCGATTTTACGCGACGAACATTGATTTTAAAGGGTGAACCACCCCCCCCACCAGTTTCATACGATGGGGTTCTATTGATTTTTCGTAATTTCCAGCGATACACCCCATAATAGAAGGATCTCGTATAATTTTCTATTGATTTTTCGAACACGTTTTATCTAAAGGTAATTCGCGATAAAAAGTCGAACGATAAATCGACGAGTGTTTAACGAAAAATCTTTCAGTAAGTAAGCGAGAGAAATTTTGTTAGGGTGCGGATCGTGAAAGTGATAGACGATTTTTAAAAGTGATTCAAGGTATCGGAAAATGAAATACGATAATGTGAGCTTAATGGCGAGGAGTCTGGGGCCATACTTGAGAATGTTTTTCTGGCTAGCTAAGTAGGTGTCCTGCGAAGTCGAGGAAACGATGCAACGAGTGCGAGCGTGATGCCGATATACGGCACGAGCAACGAGTACTTATAGATATGAGACATTTGAAGCTCGCTGCGTGAACTCTCAGTCAATTTGAAGAACGGAATAGTGGGGATAGGCTGATAGGGATAACCAAAGTGGGCAAAAATTGTCATACCTATGCGACCTATGTATTGTACTTAAGCCCGTTGCAGTAGTCCTCTAATATCGATATCTTAATCTATTCTATTTCTTATTTCTAGCGAACAAGAAGGGATTTGCAATTTCTAATAGAGGATTGATAGCAATTCTACATATGGCGATAATAAAATTTCATATTTTGTTTAAACTCGAGTTATTTTCTGTCGTTAAGGGAATATAGTTTGGTTGATGCCCAAAGTAAAAGTCGCAGCACGGGTTAATTAAAACACGGTAAGTAAAGTAGCCCAGGTCAGTTTTAGGGCGAATTTCGAAATGGAATCGCGCGTACAATTTTAATAAGATTTTAATAAGACGACAGAATACAGGATGGGTGGCGAAATTGGATCGTATTATATTTCGAGTTTGATTAGACATAAAAGAGAGTGAAATAGTATTGTATTGTGACTTTAACTTTTTCAGAAATGTCCTTTTATATTATAGATCGATTCTTCATCGGAATATACTATGTAAAGAGACAGCAGTGTACAGTGTACAATGCGAAGGAAATCGATATTTCAAATTTTTGATGACTCGTCCGCCTTATTATTAAGGATGTTCGAATATTCCATCCATCTTCGCGTACGTAGCGCACATAGCTTTACGAATTGTTATTTCGTATCTTCCATAAGAGAATTCGTACGGCCGCTGTTTATACTCGAGCGATGTAATTTAACTCGCTGTTTTAAGTCTTCCGCGGAGCAAGTAAACGGATTCGAGTAGACTTTATCCTTAAGGTAAACCTCGTGAAAAGAAATCAAGGGAAATTGAATCTGGAGATCGTGTAATGGCCGATCGTGTGTTGTGCTACGTCCATATACACATACAGCCTATATGAATTTATCGCGACGATTATTACCTATGTCGTACGTCCGAAAGTGTTTACAATTGATATCCAATTGGTATCTTCGGTGAAACGTGTACGACCTATTTAGAATTTTAAACATTTTGCAAACTGATTTTCTAAAACGAATATTAATCTTTGTATCTTGGTACTTTTCTTTATGTAGAGTCCGCTGAAGGAACGATCTACGTAGTTAAGAAAAAACACGCGGATCCGTGAAGTCTATACGTTTGCATTTTCTACACATTTTTGAGAAAATTAAAACTAATCTGATTATGATATTTGTCTATTCTTAAACAAGATATAATAATCTGTTGTCATCTGTGTGTCATTCGTAGAAGAACGGTAAAAATATTGTGAATTTTGATGCTTAAAGGGTGATGCAAATGTAATTTTCTACAATTCTATATCTTCTTAGACAGACAGAGGCAAATTAGAAAGAAATTTCCTGGTATTATCGTTTAACGATTTACGATGACAGGTCAATAACCTCTTTACATAGAGTGAATTCATTGACACGTTGCTCTTACGAGATTCTTATCGATATCAACGATTAAAATAGATTGTAATTCATCAAAAGAACTTCTAATGGAATCTTAATAAACAATTGTATGTATTGGATATTTTTAAAGGAGATTAAATTGGAAAATCGACAATTACTCGTTACAATTACTCGTAACAGCTGTAGATTTAGCGAATAGCGCAAAATATGGGCTATCAAACTGATCCCTGCTCTAAATTAACGTACATCGTTTATTTCCGTACGTTGTCCTTTCCCTCTTTTAATCTATCTCAAATTAAAAATGTTTATTTCTCTTAAAAAAATTATTATTGAATTATTCTGTTTGCTAATTACTCTTCACTCTCAATTGTTTTCTTCGTTCTCAGAACTGCGACCTTCGTCTAACCCACTTTCATCTCGAGACGGATCTGGACCACGTCGAAACTAGATTCGATTTTACATAAATAGACACGTAGGAAAATAAATAAAGAAAGAAAGAAAGAAAAAAGAAAAAAAAAGAAAAAAGAAGAAAAAAGAGAAAACAAATATTTCATGGAGAATCAAACGGAAATCTAGTTTGAGAACGGATATTTTAGTTTCAACGCAGAAGGAAAGTTTAGTTCCAACAAACTTGTGCGTTTAATTAAACATGACGTCTCATTTCTACGTTGGCACTTGTTTGCCTATCTTTGTATATTTCGCGCATTATTTGTAAAATAAATTTACGTACGAGTTACGGGTTAGCTTGCTAAAAACAACAAGTCTATAGTTCTCGCTCTAAGTAGTTGGTATGAAAAAACAATGCATAAATTGCGAACTAAGTTAAAGATAGAGCGATATTAGGAATATTTGCGTGTGATTAGATGTGTGCGCGCGCGTGTATAGTTGAAAAAAATTGATACGAACTAATCACGTAATTAATCACGTAAACAAATCTAATAATCTATCGAATAATCGATAATCCTGAACAAGATATATCCATTATTTCACTGTCTATGTAAAAACCTAACACGATCCAATGAATTGTATCGTTTCGATTGTTTTAATCATTTCGATTTATTACTTCGAATCGTTTGAATTATCTTAAATTATATTAAAATAGTTCTTCTAATTCTATTTCATCCGACGTACTTAATGTAGTATCGCCGAATTAAGAAAGTTAATGAGAAGCTAATTAAAGAGAATAATCAACTCGAGGTTTCGTTTATAAGATCCAAGGAATTTTGAACGAAAGTAAAGTTTTCAAAATCTAAGAAAAAATATGTACACACGTAATTAGCGCAACGCTACCAAGGATCTAATGTATTTTTATTGTAAGAATAATTTCAATCAGAAATTACAAATATTGTCGTTCAATCTTTTAGCTCTTCGCGATAATCGTGTTCGGATGCATAAGCAACAAGGGATACATAGAAAAGCCAGACGGAAAAGACGTTTGTCTTTACAACGGAGATCACAACGCTTGTAATTACGGGATAGGAATCGGAGTGCTCGCCTTCCTCGCCAGTATTGGATTCCTTGCTGGCGAATATCTTTTCGAACAGATGTCTTCTGTTAAGACCAGGAAGCATTTCGTCCTGCTCGATTTAGGGTATATTTCCTATTCTACTTGCCCTAAAGTAATTTTATTTGTTTTTAAATTGTCGATACCGGATATTCACTAAATATAAATTTCATCATAATTTTCATCATATAATAATTTCATCATTTCATGTAATAATACTCGATTTCTCGGGAAATTCAAATTAATAAGCTATTTACTTAATAGTCAAGTTACATTTCCGTAATTGCATTCACAAAAGTATAAATTTGCAATTTTTTTCAGTGCTTCGATAATTCGGAAATATTCATACACCGATACGTATAAATACGTAATAATTAAGTCGCTTTAATGTGTTTTAATGCTTAGGTTTTCTGGCTTTTGGGCATTCCTTTACTTCGTCGGATTCTGTTACTTAACCAATGCTTGGAACAAATCGGAAACGCCGGAAAATAATTATGGAGTGAACAACGTTCAAAGCGCTATCGCTTTCTCCTTCTTCTCCATTTTTACCTGGGTACATTCGTCAAATACTTTTATTGTATTCAGTTTCTAGATGAATGTATGTAATCAGTTTCGAAATATCAATTATCTCGTTCGATTAATTATCATGCGTTCTATTAATTTTCTTTTTTACCTTGTACAAAGATTTATTCGCCTTACTATTATTACCTGTTTTTAATTTAATATTCGATCTTCCTTCGATCTTGAAAAGGCTGCCTGTGCCTGGTTTGCCTTCCAAAGATTCAAGCAAGGTACCGATGCTGCATTCGCACCGAGTTACGAAGCGGATCCTGTTGGTGGGACAGGATATACAAGTTATCCTGACGCGACCGATACCGGTTATCAAGAACCACCATTCGGTCAACAGCAACAGCAGCAGCAACAGCAGCAACAACGGATGCCCGATTTTCGAGCACCGGCTTACTAACCCTCTCCAACATAGTTTATCACTATTGGTAAAGCAAAATTTCTATTAGTCTGCATCTATTCTAAATAATTTGTTAATAATGAATATCATTCATGCCAATGAGAAATAACGGGGCCGATTCGTGATTTTTACGACGGAGCATTAATTTTTAACCTTTAAATTATAAAGGTGTGTATTTCATGCCCGGGTTATTTCGACTTTCGAGAAGTCGAAACAAGTCCCATCCCCTCCCCCATCCTCACACACACTGACGCCAAAGAATGTTATTTGGCAACATTTTTTGTCATAACCTTAACTTAGAACGTTCATACGTGTTGTACGAATTTCGTGAAATTTTCTTAACAAGAGTATCGTTTACTAAAAAAAATGCATCGTTCGCGAAAGATACGTGCTTACAGTTTCAGTATACCGTAAAAGCGTGCGTTCGCCGTTTAAGATTTAAGAATATTAATTTCATATAGGCGATTTTTATCTCATTAATATCTATACAACAGTTATATTAAATTAATTCTATGCTTTGTATCATCCTTTTCTAGACACAACGCAAGAAAACAATAGGTAAACAGAAGACAGAAGCTCTGCGAGGAAACTTTCAATGATAGAGCAATGTCGATAGAGTAAGTTTTCATAGTAATATAACTAGTGGATGAAAGAGAGAGAGAGAGAGAGAGAGAGAGAGAGAGAGAGAGAGAGAGAGAGAGAGAGAGAATGAGAGAGGAGAGACGAGTAAACGAGGGGAATAGAAAAGCGGGGGTGAACGGGAAAAATGTAAAGAGATGAAGGAGAACAAGGAAGAGAATGTACGCGTGTGCGAATACGTATGTGTGTATACGTGTATGACCGTGACAAAAAGAAAAGGAAAAAAGAAAAAAAAAAAAAAGAAAAAGAAAAATAGAAGGAATGCGTGGATGTGTACGCGCAAGACAACAAAACGTTACTTGTTAAAACTGTGCTTCTTATTGTTGACCACTTATAAGTCTTACACCTAAAAATCAATGGCGTAAGCGACAAAGAAGATAATATTTAAAAAAGAAATGAAAAATCGGGTTACTGCCCTTGGATAACACATTTGAAACCGAAAAATAAAGAAAGAGTGCAAAGGAACAGGAGGGACAGCGGGAGTGTGAGGAAGAAGGGAAAGAGAAAGATGGACACTTACCATCCATTGAATTATATATAAATATAAATGCATATATATATAAATTTAATATGTATATGTGTATATGTATATATATGTGTGTATATATATATACACACACACACGCGCGCGCGCGCGCGCGCGCGCAAACACGCAAACAAACACACACACGCAACACGCAAACGCGCGCGCGCGCGCGCACACACACACACACACACATTAAATTTAAGATGTGCCGAAAATCGAGCGGTACGAGCGGGAGATATAAAATTATTCGCCGCTGTAAAGCGGAGGCAAATCTAATAGAAGAGCAATCTTTTCCACAGTGATACAGGTTTCAGTTTTTCGAATAGGTTGCGATTAAAATTTTTAAACGTGCACGCAGCTTCGTTATTCGTGTCTCGGCAATTAAGAACGTGCTTGAGAATATTAATCGTTTAATGTTTCGTGAATTTCTTACAGCTGCGCTTACGTTATTTTATCGTGGACTTGGGAAAGGGGGAAAAGAGAAAACAGGGAAACAGTTAAGGCAGGTTTTTCCTTCAATCTCGAGGCGAAGCATTTTATATTTTTCATTTGTATTGCCGTTTTCAGAACACCGTGTGTATGTACACGTGTATATGTATACATTTTACATATATATGTAATTGTAAACGGATAAAGAATAGCGGTTCTGTAATAATTCTTAAGTAGTTACATGCACATATATTTTACTGTGTTAATATAACGTGTTCATAGAAAATCGCGAATACGACCGTACTACTGTTAACGACAAGACCTATATCGAACAAAAGAACAAAAGATATTACCATTCTGTTGGAAATCGAATTAATTCTTGATTCCATTCTATCATTGCCGTACTATCTTATATTATAGGAGGATCCTCGATTTGCAATACGTTGCGCGTTAGTCTTAATCTTACAAGAAAATACTGGAGGCTTACCGATACGCCACCATGACGTGTTGTGCACCTGTTTTTCAGTTTATACGATAAATTCGTTTCAATATCCTCCGAGAGAGAAATACATGAAATAGATGTCGAAGTTAGTTACTTCGTTAAGTTTCGTTGATTACGTTTACCTTGTGTTGTGATATTACGTTATTGCTATTATATTACGTCATATGGTTATTTAAGCGTATCAGAGAAATTGGGAAAGCAATGTTTCAAGCAATTTAAAAAATATTATTCGATTGGCACGCGGACTATCGAAAGAAGCAATGAGAGGAATTGTTCTACTTTTATCAGCAATGGAAAACGTTACCAAGCCACCTTTTAAATAATTTATTTTTTGATATTATTTTGTACAGAAAATAATTGAATGATATTTTGTAAATCAAATTGTCCTTTACCCAGTTTCTCAGTGTTGTTGATATGAATATTTGAAATAATTTAAAACAGGTAGACATATATTTAAGGCATCTGTATGATTTAAATGAAGATTGCGAATATGAATTTTTCTTTTTCTGATAGTAACTTTGTAATCGCCCCAGTATTATTATATTAAATTGTTACTTAATTACGTAAATGATTCCATATCGAATACGTTTCTTGATAACGATAAATGACTTTTACATTCCCTTTCTGGCATTTTTAGATGCTCCATCGTTTTTAAATACGTTTATTAACGTTTTTAGCAATATTGGAGCGGCGTTGAACAAAATGTCTGCGAATCTCGTGACTAATTGCATGACTATTCTTTTTCTCATGCCGATTATACTGCCTCGTTTGAAAGGAAAGAACAAAGCAAGCTTAACCAGCAAGTTGCATGGCAGTGTCGTAAAATAATGATAACGAATAAAATCGTTTTTCCGATAAGTTGTTATTGTTTACCTTAAGCGCTGTCGGTATTGTATCTAATGACTATTCGAATTGATGATACCATAACTTTCATGTCCAGTACCGTGGCAATACTACGATGATAATACTATGGTAATTGAAAATAGGTAAGAGAAAGAAAAAGAAGGAAAAAAGGAAAAAATAAAAATGTAATTAACTACGGTTAACAAGAAACTATTATACTTGCCGTTTAAAAGGACAATTGACGATATTATGATCGAATTAAAATTGCGTCTTGTATATATATATATATATATATATATATATATATATAGTACATATACATAGTATATATATATATATATATATATATATATGTATTCCTTGAGGATCGTACTATCGAAATAATATTGTAATATTGTCACTATTTCGGGCAGCTTTTTCTAAAGAGAAAATTCACTGTTGGGCCAATATGAATTCAAACTTTCGCGATATTTAACTTCCACCTGAACTTCAGTTTTTCTAATGACAAGTATTTACTACTTCACGATGTGAACGTTATTCTTGCCGAGAGGAAAGAAATATTTATTAAGGTGGTATCAATAAAATTAAATAGTTGTTGTATCATTGTGATTATACCAGGTGTCTCATTGTAAGGAATAAATCCACTCACGTGGATATAGAGTATTTCATCCCCTATTTTACTATCGTATCGTATTATTTAACGTTTATTAAACATTTAATTTTACAAGTAATCGTTGTATAAAAATCGTTCCTTACTTAAATAGTATGGTATAATTACCATTATATTTGTATCATTTAAATTAAGTCTAGTCTCAAAAAATAAAAATATTGTATTTTGGATTTCGGTTTTAGTTATCTCGTTTATTTAGGCTATCGAACGATTTCCTAATCTGCGATTAATTCACAAAGACAGAAAATCGATTAGAGATTTCTGAGACGCCTTGTATATAAGGTAGTTGTATTTATATTTGAAGCAGTAAAAATCTGAGTGTTTAGGAAAGAAGTATAATCATGTAATTAACTATAGATGAGATACATGTAAGTAATTATTTTTATGCGAGTCGAACGATTGAACGGATAGCCAAAATCGATAGCTTCGATTCATTCACTCCCCCTAATGTGGTAATATCAATGTGGTTTGTGCGCCAATTGAAACTGCGTTTTGCCTAGGGGAATTTTACGAACGGAGCAGAAACGTTGTTTTATTTTCAACGTGCCGTTTCATTGATTTTTATGTAGTGAAGTTTACATACATCACGGAAGGCAACGAGAAATGTGAAACCCGTTTAATTACTAGGGGGAAATTCTATAAAATTCCGACAAAAGTTTCTATCGTTTAACGTTTAATAATTGAACGAACGGACATGTTCGCAAAAATTGGAAAACTTTGGAAATAGGAAAAGAAGAAAAGAATTGCATTAAATGTACATAAGTATTATCTTTTCGATATATGATTATCCTTAACGTCTCTACTTCTCGTTGCTTTTCACATTCTATTACAATTTGTGGCTCAATCTATTTTGACATCGACGATGCAAATAAAAAAGATATCCATCGTCGACTAGCGTTCCTCAGAATTAAAATGAATTTTCTTTTTCCGTCGTATTGTATTCTTATTACGTTTGTTGAAAGTTATTAGAATTTGTATTATGAAATCGCAACGTTTTGTT